>WPDH01000483.1:0-95471 GCA_019137255.1 Corinectria fuckeliana | reverse complement strand
ATAATAAAATTTATATATTTTTATTTTAAAAAAGGCTTTATAAGGCTATCTACTAGTATTTAGTCTATAAGTAGCTAAGATATCTTAACTTTACCTTTTTAAATAAGCTTATAAACCTAGTAATAATAGATATTAATATACTAAAGTTTTATAACTAGCTTAGCTAACTACTTTATAATTAGCTAGATTATATTAATATTATCACACTAGATTTAAGCTGTGTTTTAAACCTTAATACTAACCTTCTTAAAAAGTTAACTTAAAGCTAGCTATTTCTTAACTACACTTATAAGAGTAAGTAACTTAGCTTTTATACTTAATATAATAACTATATTTTACTTTATAACCTTCTAAGTGATAAGACTCTTATATAATATAACTACTTAGCCTTATAAGAACTTTCTAGTTATTAAGTAGTTTTTAAAAGCTATATTTATAGCTATAAAGAGATTTCTTTAATTCTTAGCTGTTATATAGTAGATATAAAGCTTTCTAGTATTATAAAGATAGCTAATATACTATTCTGCTACTTTATTATACTTAAAGCTTAGCTAATAACTAAATTAACTAAGCTTTAATAATATATAAAATATATTAAGCCTTATAGTGTTAGTAAGATAGCTTATACTACTTATTTTTATCTTATACTTTAAGATAAGACTAAAGCTAGCTTTATATATTATAAGTATAAAAATCTATAAGAGTAAAAAAGTTTTTTTCTTATAGACTTTTAGTCTCTTACTATTTAACTTAAATTTTCTAGCTATAGTTAAAATATATAACTCTTAAGAGAGCTAAAAATAACCTATTATATAGTCTCTAATAATCTTAATTTTTAAAAACTAGTATAACTCTTTTAAGTTCTTAACTTAATACTTTATTATTAAAGTATTATAAACTTATTACTATTTACTTTTAAACTTTTTTAGCTATATTATAATAATATTATTTATATAAAAAAAGATAAAAAGCTTTTTACACTTAAAGATATAAAAGTCTTTCTTATAAGCTTTAAAGTCTTAACTAGTAAAAAAGTAGGTAAGATTCTTATACTATAGCTTTAGTAATATTTATAAGCTATAAAGAGCTCTTAAGAGCTTTAAAAAGACTCTCTTTTTAAATATTTTTAGTAGTAAGTAGTAGTAAACTTTTATACTTAGTAAAGCTTTAATAAAAGTGTTAATAATATTATATTAATATGTATTAAGGTCTTTCTTATAGTATTTTATATATATCACCTAAAAAGTCTTATATATTAAGGTAAATATATAAGTCTTAGCTTTATTTTTATTTTACTTATTACTATAAGCTACTAAGTGTACTTTAAAGTGTGTTATATAGTCTTATTTATTAACCTTATATATAAACACTTATTTAAGGTTAATAAGCTAAATATTATTATTTAGCTTATTTATAAGAACCTTCTTATAGGCTTTTTTATCCTTTAGGTTTTTAATCTTTAGAAAAAGGCTTATATATTACTAAGATACTTATAAGAAGATTATAGCCTGCTTATATAACCTTAAAGCAGGTAGTATTATACTAATATAAAAAGAATATCTTTTTATATTTAAAAGAGTTATATTAATAATATATTTTACCTTAGTATACTCTTTAAGTATTTTTTACTTTTATATCTTAAGAGCTTTTTTTAAGAGCTTTTAAATATAATACCTAAAGATTATATTATCTTCTTAAAGGTGCTAGTTATAATCTTTTTAGGTTTTTTATAATAATTTTTTTAGTAACTAAAAAGAGGTGTTATTAAGGTTATTATATAAGGTTAAATTAGCCTTACTATCTATTTTATCTCTTAATATCTTATTAACCTGTTTTAGTATAATAATCTATATATTAACTAAACTATTATTATCTAATAAGTCTTATAATTTTAATCTCTTTATAAGATTATTAGGTTTTATAAAGTTATTACTATTTTTAGCTTATATAGCTAATAAGATATTATTTATAATCTTAAGTAATAAATTATATAATAGTATTATACTTACTGCCTTATATAGTAAGCTAGACTAATATAAAGTATTATTAAGAAAAGTAACTTACCTTATAGCTCTCCTAGTAAGAGGGGAAAAAAGTAAAATAGTCTTAAATATAGCTTTAACACTCTTAATCTTAAGAGTGCTTTTCTTTTCTTATAAAGTCTTAGTTTAAAGTTACTACTACTAAGTATATTAGACCTCTTTTTATTATTATATTTCTCTTAGAGATATTATAAATAGTACTTAAATTTATAACTTAATAAGGTCTAAAAAAGACTTTATAACTATTATATTAAGACTGCTTTTCTTACTAATATTTTTATTATTAAGAACCTCTTTTATATTAATTTAGTTTAGGATTTTATAAGTATATTTCTTATAAGCTTTTATTTTTTTTTTATATTTTAGATTAAAGTATTTTTACTTATTAAACTATATATTAATAGAGATTATAACCTTTTTACCTTAAGTTACTAATATATAAATTATATATTATAACTTACTCTTATAGCTAATAAGATACTTAATATAAGCTCTTTTTATAAGTAAGCTTAAAAACTTATATAACTTAATATATTTTAAGATAGCTATAGTTATTAGGTAGGCTAAGCACTTAAAGACTTTAATATATACCTATAAGAGTCTTATATTCTTAGGGATATAACTATATATAAGAATATTATTCTTAACCTAGTCTTACTAAAGCTAGTAGGGAGTTACCTACTAATTTTTCTTTTAATAAGATATATAGTTAAGAAGGTATACTACTATATAGTATATCTTAAAAGTAAGCTCTTCTAAGAGTCTTAACTTTTTAATTATAATCTTACTCTTAATCTTAATAATCCTTCTTAATACTTTAGCACTCTTGTTTTATATTAGGGTTAATAAGATAGACTTATAAATAATTATATTATTATTCTTAAAAATCTCTTTTTTCTTTTTAGTAAAAAAGGCCTTCTTACTATTATACTATAAGAGTAAGATCTTAAGACTATATTAAGTTTATAGCTAGACTTATAGCTTTCTAAATATACTTCTAATATTTAACTTTATCTTTAAAAAGTAAAAAAAGCATATTTTTATTATTATATTTATAAATAAGACCTAATAATAGTAGCTGTTATATATAAGTACTAAAAAGTAATAAAAATTATAATTTATTACTTTTTTAAGCTCCTAAGAGATATAGTCTAAAAACTTTCTTAAGACTATTATTATTACTTTTATTATAATATAAACTTAATATTTCTTAAGAAGAGGTCTCTTAACTCTTACTTTTAAACTTAATAAGACTAGCTAATTAAGAGCTTTTTATCTTATATAACTATATTATTAATACTAGAGCTTAGTATCTTTTTTAAGGACTATTCTAAGCTTTAAAGCTATTATAACTAGAGGGCTCTAAATAAATACTCTTATTAAAATAACTTACTAGCTTATATAAAGCTATATAAAAACTACTATCTTAAAAGATCTTTTTATTTAAAAAACTTTTACTTTCTAATCCTAAATAATACTATTACTATACATTTAGAAGCTTAAGATTATATTAAGATATATTCTTAATATATAATAAGTATACTTAAGTCTAATAAGCCTACTCTTAAGAAACTTAAAGTATTAAACTCTTAGGTTAACTATATTTTAGCCTTTTATAATTATCTTACTATCTTTTATATAAGTAGTTTTTTTAACCCTCTAATTAAAGCCTTTTTTAGAGAACTAGTTTATATAGTTAAAAAAGTAGTATAAGATACTAAAATTATAAATAGTAATATCCCTAATTATAAGGCTTATAAAGGTTATATTATATATAGCTATATATAAGATATTTATATAAGAAATAAGACTAGAAGAAGGGGTTTAATAAGTGATAGTAATTATCTCTACCTTCTCTTTTAGACTGCTAATTAGTATATAAGTTGCCTTTTTTGCTAGAGTCTAAGTATTAGCCTTTTTTAGCTCTTTTAGGTACTTATTAAACTGCTTCTTAAAGGTCTTATCTTACCTAAGGTAAAAGCTCTAGCCCTTTAGGGTGTATTTCTTCTTATATAAGGCTAGAAAGTTAAAGTATCTTTCTCACTATATAGATATCTATATAAGATACCTTCTTTTACAGCTAAGATACTTCTAACTTATAGCTTTATTTTGCTAGCTTAACTAAGAAGAGTTTAATAACTTAAGAGCTGTTATAAAGTAAGCCTAAAAAGAATTTAACTTTTTCTTTCTTATATTATTATAAAAAAGGCGTATAATCTTAAGCAGATTATCTACCTTTTTACTCTTACTCTTCTGTCTTATAATAAGCTTATTCTAAGTGTGGTAGAACTTTTACTAGGGCTTTATTACCTTTAGGAACTTCTTTTTAGCTCTCTTCTTATTAATAGTAATTATCTTATATATAATATAATTCTTCTAAGCCTTCTTAAACTAGTTAGCTTAGGCTTTTTAATCTTTTAACTCTTTCTTAGTTATTAAAGCCTAAAACTTTATCTTAACTTTATAAATATTATCCTCTTCTTTAAGATTAATAAAAAGCTTAAGATAGCTAATAATCTTTTTAAGATCTTATATTTTCCTAATATATATAGTATAACTACTTAAAAGAGTTTTTAAGATAAATATCTTAAGCTTATCTAGCTTCTTCTTCTTAAGAGTCTTATCTTATAAGCTCTTATCTTATCTTACTTACTAAAGTATAAATAGCCTGTTATTATTAGCTTGCTTAATATTATAGTTTTACTACTAATCTTTAAGGTTAAGCTAATAAATCTATATAGTAAGAGCCTTTTTCTTATTATTACTAATATCTAAAAAATCTAGCCTTTTAAGCTTTAAAAAGAAGTCTCTCTTATTAATAACTAGTATAAGGTCTAATATTAGATTATTAATACCTAATATAGTCTCTAAGCTAATATATTTTTAGATTTTATATATTATAGCTAAAGTGTAAATACACTCTAGCTATAAGGTTTAGTTCTTAGCTTTTTTTAGCTTAAGAAGAAAGTCTAAAAATACTTTTATACTATTTATATCTATTATATTAGTAGCTAAAAGTGCGCTAAGTACTTAGTAGGTAAATTACTTTAGATTATATAAATTACTTAAATTAGAATTTATAAGCCTTAAGAGTAATTACTTAGCTAGAGGAGAAATTAGTTACTTATAAGTCTTTTTCTAATATTAAAAATAATACTAGATTAATACTAAAGGCTAGAATTCACTTAAAAAGTTACTGCTAGGCTTATAACTATTAATATAACTATATGTATTATATAACTATACTAAGCTAGGAAAAGGGGCGGAACAGTGAGTCCCTAAGGGGATTACTGTTATCACTAGATGCCTAGCATCTAAGGCAGAAATATGGATAGTGCCTGATAGCGGGCCTGACTAGTGGTCCTACCACCAACACAAACCTTAACTATCCCAGTCTCTTATCTAGTTCTGGTCGATAGACTCCTCTACCGGGACACTTTCTGGCCGTTCACGGACATGATGGCTCTCTAGTCTAATCCCCTTTTCCTCCTCGTCCTGCCTCTTTTCTCTTCTCACAAGGCTCAGTAGATAACTGCCCTTAATCACCGCGTCGGTCAAACTGCCATCCTCCCCCATGGGTCCTTGGTCGAACTTCACGTTACCAAGACACAAGGCACACACAACAGCCTGGCAAGAGGTTAGTAGCTGAAGCGTCTGTCCAGGATGGGCGAGCATACCATTGCGACTAGAGGCGTGATTGAAACAAATGCCCAGACGACACCCATCTGAGATCAGTGTCAGCCATGTATCGTATCCGAGGTCTGCGGATATGCTCACCTTTGCGTCGTGAATAGCCTGGCCCCTAATATCCCCTGGCTGTGATTGAATCTGCGAGAAGTCGCTCTCGTTCGAGTCGAGGCCAGATGTGTTATTGAAGACTGTAGACATGATGGTCAATCCAATAGTGCCACCGAAGGGAATAGCAACTGCCATTAGCCCAATGACCGATGCTCGGAGATCTCTGAAAAGGCCAATCCCGTGCAGCGGCGATGCCATGAATCGCAAACCGGAGCCACAACCCACCAAGGCCATCATTCCGTAGATGGGCCCAAGACGTTCGGCATAGATGGCCCAGCCCAGGAGACCAATGCCGATCGCCTCGGTGACGGTTCCGAGAAATATAGACGGGAACGTCATCCTAGGCCATCTGTTGCATATGAAGGAACAGAGGAAAACGCCGACTGCGAGTCCAGGAAGAAAGTACAAAAGCTGAACGCCAGCCTTGTCAGAGTCGTAGCCCTAACCCATGTTAGATCCTAGACAAACAAGTCGTTTCGGCCATACATACCCTAACAGCAATAAAGTAAATATTGCAAAAATACAGGACCTAGCCTAGTCAGAAAAGCTTAGAACAAAGTGTACGTCTGCAAAACTCACGGCGTACATGCCGACACCCGTGGCGCACTCGCAGTAGAACAGCAGGCCAATGTCTCTGTTTGAGAGCAGAACCCACGGAAGCATAGCCCTCTGCCAGGGCATCTTCAGGGCTAGGGAGTTTCCAGGCGCAAGCAGAAACTCCCAGTGGAGGAAGACAGCTGCAAAGATACAGCCGATGACGAGAGGAACAATGACGGCAGCAGACGCCCAGGGATAAGTTGCGCCACCCCACGTCAACGCCAGAATGATGAGGCCGAAGCCGAGAACGAATAGAAACTGGCCGCCAACATCGACCGTCTTGAGCCTCGCGGTGAATTTCGTCCTCCCACCCGTCTCGGTTGTTTCGTCAAGTTCGGGGATGGGTTGAGGGCCAAGCAATTCTTTTCGGAGGAAGAAGAAGATGATGATCAGGGCCACCACGGCAACAGGGAGGTTGATCGCAAAGCACCACCTCCAGTCTGCGCTGGTGAGATATCCTGCGATTTCTTGTCAGCATATTTGCCCATGCAAGCTCAAAGGATGAAGGGTATGCGCACCGCCAATAACGGGGCCAAGAGCGTACGATGAGCCGCCCACGAGCGAGAAGACAGCCCAGTTCTTCGCATTTTCTTGCAGCGATACTTTATCGGCTAGGACAGTGCGGATGACAACATTGATTCCTGCTGCTGCAACACCTTGGAAGCCGCGGCCTAAAAGGAGGACCGGGAATGCACTGGTTGGAGCACCGGTGCAAAGGGCACTGCCTATAAGCATGAAGATGATGGCAGTGTTGAGGGAGGCGTTTCTCCCGAAAACGTCGGCCATCTGGGACCAGAACGGAATGAAAGCGGCCGACGTCAGGTTGAAGGCAGAAACGATCCAGTTCAGCTGTGAAACCTCGCTGAAGTCGCTAGCGATCAATGGCAGTGCGGTTGCGATGCTGTGAAAGTAAACAGATCAGCAACCGAGCCGCAAGCTCTAGAGAATGATAATCCGCACATTGTCGAGTCGAGAGACTGGAGGGCGAACGGCCACGCCAGGCAAAGAATGATTCGCCATCGGTATTTCACCGCTGCCTTCTTTGCCTCTTTGCAGTCAAGACAAGGCACCTCTGGAGGCACTTCGCGATGCGAACATGCCGCCTGCCCTGGGGTTTTAGTTGGTTGTGTTGTCGGCTCCTCTGTTGTCGGGTCTTTGGAAGTGTGCTTCTTCCATCGCTGCCAGGGATAGGCGATGCACATAATGGTTAGGATGTCGGTATATTACGGTAGGTGAAATGGGATAGAGGTTTTATAGAGGATGGAGGGTGAGCTCTGGAGGGATCGAGCAAGGTTTTATTTCCAATACATTGCTAGCAAATACGAAGTACGTGAAGCGACATGGACATCTGCAAGCCCTGAGATCCTTCAACATGCTGGTGACATTTGACGTATTTCATCTGCAAAGCCTGGGTGCTAGGGGGCCAGGTGGGACTCAAGCGACGATGAAGCGCCCACCTCGAATGGCTTTTCCCATTATAGAGAAGAAAAAGGAGACGGTGCCCAATCGTGTATACTCTTCGTAGCAGGGGCGGCGTCCAGTTATTTATCCAGATGCGATCAGACGAAGGCTGTGTTCCTGAACAAAGAGTAAGCTCGAATGTATTACCTAAAACGGTAAGGCACCATAGGAGACCTCGAAAGGATAGCCTCAAGCAGACTAGTGAGCTTGAGTCTGAGAGCTTTCGCATGGACTATTGAACAGGGAGAAGGCATTAAGGCTGAGGTGTCTTTTTCACGATCAGCCCATTAGATCAGTTCCCTCCGCAACCTTTAGATTGGAAATTGTGGCAGCGCTAAAACGAGGGCGGCCTCCCATTTGAAGGGTATTACTGTGACTACTATGCCAGCTCGGCGGGGAAATTTCAAAGACCACAAACATGCATGCATCTTGACAGATATCCCTGCTGTAAGCAGGCCGCATAGGCTCTGTTTGTATGTAGGATTTATGAAGAGTGCCTTATCTAAGTGCAACCTCAAGGCTTCCTATCCTGGCCTTTCTCTCAGCGTAACAGCTAGTCAAGTGTATATATGCCTGAGTACTGTGTGAGTCACCTTCGGTGTGAAATTAAGCTAAGAAGATGTGCGTTTAACTTGAAAGTTGTGAAGATTGATAGGAACGAAACTCGACAAGCAAGCCAGCCAGCCAGCCAGGTCATCTCGTTGCAACACCTCGGCTTTGTAGGCGGAAACCAGTGGGATAGTTACCCAAGGCAATAACAAGACCTGCAGGTGCAGGCACACGTCCGGCGCCTCCGGGGTCGGGATGAGAGAGGGAGAAAGTTAGGACATGGCGGGCCGGAAAGGTTGGAATTCGGAGGTTGCAGCCGAAGACCGTCCGCTACCGGACATCCGGACCTTGCTGTGGGTCAGCGGTTCCTGGTGCGAGGTCACGTGCACGTAAGAATGATGGTAACTGATGCCGAAGAAAAGAAAATACAAGTCAACACAAAAGGCAAGCCCAGTGATCAACAATAGTGATGATTTGCACCCTTATGGCAGGTCGAAGCTTGTCGAGGAAGATGCGCTGGTTAGATATCCGGGGTTGATTTTACGGTACGAGGCAAACACGAGAGGCCTGTCAGAATGATATGACAAGGTTACGTTAGTTACCCCGCGGCCACCCCGTGCTTTCCCCCAATTGCCATGAGGAGCACCCCTCCAAGAAAGCAGCATCTCCAAGAGCAAACCCACAGACCTTTGAGCGAATGCCAACTTTCTACTTACTTCGTACCGTTCGTCCCCCATTGACGCAGAGAGACACACACACTCCACCACACTCCACCACATTCCACCGCGGGAGCCAACCACGTTCCCGGCGGACGATGACGAAGTGGGTGTCGCTTCGTGCCGTGGCCCTCAAGGAAAGGCTCCGAAAGGAACGGGCAAGGTCTGGCCTCACTGGCGTCCTTTGGGCCGAACCGAGACGAGACGGGATTCGAATGCGTCCACTCATCCCCGAGCTTCGCATCCGCAGGCGGCTGCCCTTCAGAACTGCGACGGCTCCGTTGGCCCTCCCTCGGGAATACTGTTGAGCTTCCTCCAACCGTGTCTTTGCCACGCTCCCGTGTGAATGACACCCCCCTCGGAGGACGCCGGCATCGTTGTCAAACAGCAAGACATAGTTAAGCTTTCTCGAACAGAGCCAGATTCTACACGTTATCGATGAGATACATACCTACGTAACTATTGTGCTACTTCGGCGAGGCCGGGCCAAGAGCAGGGCGCAAGTGTGCCAAGGAAGCTGGACACCCACCAAGCTGTTCGGATGGTCAGCGATGCCTGGATATACTAATCGGCATTTTGTCATGGGCCAGCATCAAGCGCGATTCCAGCTCCAGGTGGGACCCGTGAGCTTCGAGGACTCGTGGCAACCCACCTAACCGCAAGCAGCCTTGCAGCCATCCACTCAACCAACCATGGAAAGCATTCCCACGCGCGCACACATGGCACATGAAGACGAGGCACCAGACGAGCCGGCCGCGGTACTCATCGTAAACGGCAGAATCTTGTGCGGCGGTGCTATCCACGTGCCTAGATAGATGGTCGACTGCCAGAACTCATTCATGCCTTGCCTATGCTCATGGGAGAAGAGAATAGAGCCCAGGATCTCGATCGCCTTGATTAGAATCAGGATTCCCAATCTGAACGCCTAGCGACGCACCTGCTTTCCCCTCATCGCATCATCGCATATCGCATCGTGGGGTTGCGCCAGATGAGGCTGCCTCTCTTCCACTCCTCCGTCATCTGAAGCTGCACCACGCGCAACCAACCAGTCCGGCGTCGTCTATTCATCTCCAGCATCCCCCAGAGCCCCAAGTGGAGCGCCTCCAGCCGCACCCCCGGTCCAGGCCTAGCCCATAACTCGGCGTGTGTGCTTTGTTCGCCGCCACGGCACTGGCTCTGCGAACCGTGTTTTGACATCCCGTCGTCCGAAGATCAACTTCGCCGATCATTGTACTCCCTGTCTCTCATTCGGAAGTCAACCGTCGAGGCCCCCCACACCCGAAATACGTTGCCCAGTGCTGTTCTTGTTTCCTATTCAGGTACCCGGGTCGTTTTTGCATGTGAGCCGTTTGTCCTCGGGGTCCGGACACAGACATTGTGAAGTCATTCATTGCCGGAGCCTCGTGTTGCCCTCACGCCCTCCCCCGGCCATCACCTCCAAACACGTTGTCCAGTCCTCCGGTTCGTCGGTATCGCCAAAACTCGTTGCCGCTTCGATTCGGGGAATTCTCGCTGTCTACGATAGATGGGCCTTCTAGTTCCGTTCTCGGTAAGTCCTCATGCCTGGTTGTGTTCCCAAGATAGCCCCTGCGCCCATGTTCGGCACCTAGTGTGCAAATTGCCACCCCAGTCCACCACGTTGTTGTCGGGCCTGCGGAGGAAGTTTCGCATTCTACGAAGTACCTTCCTGCCTACCTGCCGTCGCTTCCACATCCCGGGAGCCTTTCCCTGGCGTTCGGCTACCCCCCGGCCAATGCGGAGGGTTTGTGGAGGGCGTGCGGGGGTCCACTTGACCGTCGTCTAAGTCAGCCAAGTCACAATGCTTTGCTTTATATCGGTCCTTTATCCCCTCTGCTCTCCTTCTCTCTGTTCAAATCTTTGCCAACTATCAATCTCTATCCCTTCACATCTCAGACTGCACTCAGTGTAATGTCAGCCGAGTTTCTACAAGATTGTCACTACTTTTACCGAACCGCTCTTCGCGGCCTCAACGTTAGCACCAGCGTCTCGCCTCTCTACGCATAACGGCAACTATATTTCCAAATCACCAAAGCTAACAGCATGACTCAAGTTCGCACCTTTGCTCTTCCCCAGCCTCTAGGGGAAAGACTTGCCGAACCAGCACCCGGATCAGCTCCTGTCACCTCAGCCACCCCTCGTTCCCTCCCAGATATTCCCGAACTCCCTCAAAGACGGGACTCTCCGCCCAAACTCAACGGCGACTACAAGAGGGTTCCAATGGCCACATACAATGCAAGCAAAAATGAGGGCGGCATCACGTTTTCCGGCCAGGACAAGCTACCCAAACTCCCCATCCCCGACCTAGCCCTCACTTGCAGCCGCTACCTCGAGTCTCTTCGTCCCCTGCAGTCAGCCCGAGAACACGCAGAGACACAGTATGCGGTAGACGAATTTCTCAAGGCCACTGGGCCTGAGTTGCAGGAAAAGTTGAAGCAGTATGCTCAGGGGAAGACCAGCTATATTGAGCAGTTTTGTACGCACCATCCACATCCCTCTCTTTTCTTTTCTAGCTTCTAACAAGTGACAGGGTATGATTCGTACCTCAACTTTGATAACCCGGTAGTCCTCAACCTGAACCCCTTCTTCCTCCTGGAGGATGACCCGACGCCCGCCCGCAACAACCAGGTGACTCGGGCGGCGTCTTTGGTGGTATCGTCGCTTCGATTCATTAGGGCCGTGCGGAAGGAGGAGCTGCCTCCGGACAAGATCAAGGGAACTCCCCTCTGCATGTACCAATTCTCCAGACTTTTTGGAACAGCCCGAGTCCCTACCGAGGACGGTTGCCAAATTGAGCAAGACCCGGAATCGAAACACGTTGTTGTCATGTGCCGCGGGCAGTTCTACTGGTTCGATGTTCTTGACCACAACTCGGATCTCATTATGACGGAGAAGGACATTTCAATCAACCTCCAGACCATCGTCGATGATGCCACGCAAACCCCCATTCAGGAGGCTGCGAAGGGGGCTTTGGGTGTTTTGAGCACCGAGAACCGAAAGGTGTGGTCAGGTTTGAGAGATGTTTTGACTCGTGAGCCCAATTCAAACAATGCAGACTCTCTCAGCATTGTTGACTCGGCTCTCTTTGTCCTCTGCCTCGACTACACCGACTCTACTGACGCGGCATCTCTCTGCCAGAGTATGCTGTGCGGCACCAACGTCGTCGAAAAGGGCGTTCAGATCGGCACATGCACCAACCGCTGGTACGACAAGCTTCAGATTATTGTTTGCAAGAACGGAAGCGCCGGCATCAACTTTGAGCACACTGGCGTGGATGGTCACACGGTTCTTCGGTTCGCCAGTGACATCTACACCGATACTATTCTTCGGTTCGCCAGTACTATCAACGGCCAAGCTCCCACCCTTTGGGCTTCGACAAGCCCTGACCCTGCCAAGCGAGACCCGGAAAGCTTTGGCGACGTCAACACCACCCCCCGCAAGCTAGAGTGGGACATGATTTCGGAGTTGAGCATCGCTGTTCGCTTCGCTGAGACCAGGCTAGCCGACCTCATCTCGCAGAACGAGTTCCAATGCCTAGATTTCGCTCACTACGGCAAGAACTTCATCACATCCATGGGGTTCTCACCTGATGCCTTCATCCAGATGGCTTTCCAAGCCGCCTACTACGGTCTCTACGGTCGTGTTGAATGCACTTACGAGCCCGCCATGACCAAGGTGTTCTTGCACGGTCGGACTGAGGCTATCCGAAGCGTCACCAACGAGTCGGTCGACTTTGTACAGGCTTTCTGGTCAGAGAACTCGGCCGAGGCCAAGATCGAGGCGCTGAAGAAGGCCTGTCAAAGGCATTCTGCAAGCACGAGGCAGTGCTCCAAGGCAGAGGGCTGCGATCGTCACCTCTACGCTCTCCTCTGTGTCTGGCAAAGGAGCATGGACGAAGGGTTAGACAGCGGCCTCAGCAGCCCCGGGTACTCAAGCCCCGGGCACTCGGAGAAAGGCGTCGACTCGCCCGTCGGCAGCCCAACGAACGATTCGGTCACCTCAGCCGATGGCGTCGAGCTGAAACCCTCGCGTGAGCGTGGCTACAGCACCAACTCCCGATCCCGGGAACAGAATCCTCTCCCGCTCATCTTCGCCGACTCTGGCTGGGACAAGCTGAACAACACCATCCTCTCCACATCCAACTGCGGAAACCCGGCACTCCGACAGTTTGGTTTCGGCCCGACCTCAGGAGATGGGTTTGGTATTGGATACATTATCAAGGACGACGGCATCTCCATATGCGTGTCTAGCAAACATCGCCAGACAGCTCGCTTCGTTGACACCCTCGAGAGCTACCTGCTCGAGATCCGTCGCATCCTGCGCATCACCAACCGCAAGTTGTCCACCATGAAGTCCAGCCGTGCTCGCGAAGCAGAGCTATCCATGAACCACAACAAGCCGTCCAGCCGACTCAAGTCTCGTGGACGCCCCATCACTGCACTCGACAACATCCGCGCCAACACTGGCACCACCTCTCCCACCAACGAGAGCAGTGCCTTCAGCGAGGACGACGAGATTGGCGGATGTAAGTTCCTTTAACGCCTTTGCGTCATCAATTCCACTACAGGCTGCTAACATAATCTCTAGATGGCTTCTTCGATGCAGGCATGCTTCTCCAGGCACTCAAGAATCGCAGTGTGCAGTTCGATGCAACTGAGACGCGTGCTTCAGAACGGGCCGCGGCCCAAGCCCGTCGCCGTGATGTGGGCAAGAAATTGAGATTGTGTGACTATTGAGCATGTCAATTGCCCATCATCAGATGGCTGCTGCATGTTGGTCTTGTTCACTTTATATTCACTCAGCTAGCGAGTGGTTTTGACGGTCTTAACTTACCAGGCGCGCATATGTTGTCTTAGGAGGGGGCTGGCGGAGGAATCGGAAGCTCAATCAAGCATGTTAATATTTCATGGAAAGCGACAGAGTAGTAGGCTGATCGGCCTGGCGTCAATGAATCTCGGAATTTGTACTTCGTATTATTGAAACACAGCTTTTGTTGCCGATTTTGTTGGACAGCTGCATCATTGAGACTGTGAAATGCCCCAGACATGGAGGCCGAGAACTTGGCCCTGTCAAAGCAAAAAGCAATTCTATGTCATGGAAATTGCGCTTATGAGAGATTCGAGTTTTGTCTTGCAAGTGAAAAATCCCAATGCCAAAGTTCGTTACGAAATACATGCAGCATTCTCTATAGACACGGAAGCTGAGTTTCACTTCAGAGTAAAAGGGCGCAGGTATTTGAAATGTCATCACAAATTTTGGATTCTGCGGCAACCACCAGATTAGTGACTAAGTAAAAGGGTATACATGAAGATAGGTGCGAACAAGCCATCATAGGCCATTATCTCTCCCCCAATCCAATCCCCCGGAACCATTCAGACAGGGTTGAGTTGTTGAGTTGTTTATTTCGGGGGTTTCAACCCAAAAGAATAGATCCGTTCCCATTATTTGGCGGACAGAATGACAATATCTCTATCTAACTCCAGGCCATGGCGCAAACAAAAATCCAGAGGATAACCCAGCAAACGCCTCCAACACGATAATGAGCCACCGTCGGTGGCAGACACGCCCAATTAAGCCATCTCGCCCTAGGCAAGCTCGTGAGTGTCGTCGTGGCCATTGCTGCCGATGGCGTTGGTGGGGGCCTCGTGGATGACGGTCTGTTGGGGCTGATAACCGGGCTGGAAGCCCTGCTGGGTTTGTTGATTGTACGACGGGCTGGGGCTGGTGTTGGAAAGGGCCTGGGACATGCGAGGGTCGCTGACGTAGGTGCCGGGGGACGAAGGGTTCGTCTGGTTGAAGTCGGGGGTGCCGGGCTGGCCCTGGGCGGGATAGAAGCCACCGCCAACAGCGGGTTGGTTGTACTGCTGGCCGGGAGTCGAGTAAGGGTTCTTCGGGTCGTAGTAGCCAGCTTGGCCCTGGGGCACAGGGTTGTAGCCACCGGGGCCGGTGCCGGGCTGCTGCTGCATGGGAGGAGCCTGGTAGGCGGGAGGAGTCGTAGTGGCCGCAGCCGCGTTCTTCTTCTTCTTGCTGCGGAGGAAGAAGAAGATGGCAGCACCAATGAGGGCGAGCCCGCCGATACCACCAACCACACCGCCAACGATGGGGCCGACGGGAGTCTTAGAACCACTGCCGCCGCCGCCGCCGCCGCTGCTTGAAGATTCTTCGGAGCTGGACGTCGAAGAAGCCTTGGCGGAGACAGTCACGGTGGGGACCTTAGCAGAGCCGGTGGTGAGAATACTATCGGTAGACGAGCTCGCATCTAGAGTGGTGTACTCCCGCTCATCGCCGCCAGCATAAGTGGTGCTAGCAAGCTGTGCAGTGGAAGCATTGAGATTGTTGCACCAGTAATCGGAGACACCGCCAGAGAAGGAAATGGTGTTGCAGTAAGGGGCAGAAGCCTGGGTACTATGCGCGGTTGGTCAGGTTAGCCACAGATCTCACAGCCATGTCCAAACTCTCTTGATAAGGGGGCGAGGCGTACCACTTCAGGGTCAATGCATCGACCTCACAGCCATCATCACATTCGCTCTGGGAGAAGTAGCCTTGGTAGTCGACACAGCTATATCGCATGTTGCACTCGCCGCTGGCACAGCAGGCAACATTGCCCTTATCCTTGGTGAAGCTGAAGGCACAGGTAGCGGAGCCAAAGCAGGTGTAGCCGGCACCTTGCCGACCGGAGATGTAGCCACAGGTGTTGTCGGGGGCGTAGAGAATGGAACCATCATCAGCTCGTCGCCAGAGTTCGAACTTGGGGGCATCCGTAGGTCGAGGAGTGACGCCGTCGTCGGCGGGTGCGACAGCAGCGGTAGGCTCAGAGCGGACCAGAAGCCTGGCATTGGCGGTTGCGGACAGAGCCGCAATGGCGAGGCGGGAACCAGATACCTTCATATTGTGTGGTTGCTCGAGTCGAATCGAATCCCGACGACAGTTTGGGTTGGATGACACCGCCGACACTCTTGTGAGACAGAAGAGGGGAGAGGAAACGCGGAGGGAAAACGGCTCGTCCAGGCTCCGGCAGAGGCGAGGTGATTATAACCAAGACAGACGGGGAGGAGAAGACGGGGAGGGCAAGGCGGGCACAGGGCAGAAGCCGGCGGAGAAAGCAGCTAGCAGGAGGGCAGCTACTTAGAGCAGCTAGAGCAGCAGCCATCCGAAGGAGCGAGGCCGGGGCCCTCTCAGCCATGTCGGCCGGCCCTGTGGCATGGGTGCGAGTGGAAGTGGGAGGGGACCATCCATCCTCGTGGGTGTATGGAGTACCTCGCTGTGAGACTGTGAGCCGGTGAGGGCGCGGGTTGTCAGTGACTTGATGTCTCTCTCTGAGTGTGTTGTGTGTGAGTGACGGCTCCACCCGTCGTCCACTCAGCCTTAAGCTAATCCCATTCCCCTGCTAATTTTTGAGGCGGATGCCCCCAGTTCCAATTCGGATACCCACTGGGGTAGGGCGGCTGGAGACTGAGTGGAGGAGGTGACCATGGCTTGCAGGAGCTGAATGGGCTTTGCCATGGCGGCCCCCAGCCATTGGACACAATGGACAGCACCCCGACCGCCACGGCAGGGAGGGGCCTGGACGCCGGGAAACATGCTTTCGAAGCTGCCTTCATCGCGTTGGGAGCCTGAGCCGAGACTCTGGCCATTGGGGGCCGGAACCAGAACAAGAGGTGCGTGCTACCAGTTCCCCCGACCGGCGGAGAGACGGAGAGGCGGGCTGAATGGCTTCGGGTACGGTATGACTCGGGTGTGACGCTGTAGGGCGTATCGTGTAGATAGCTGTCTGAACACGACTATCTGCATTTGGCAATCCAGAGCCACAGACGCGGGCACAGCCTGGTTGATCATCGAAGGGGCTTCCTAGCCTTGGGAGGGCGTCAGCCAGGTTGTACGTAGTAATTAATAACTTGCGATACTCTGTCAGTTGGAAGATGTACTCTGGTATAACCTGGAAGGACAGTGGACTCGTGGCTGTAGCGCCGGGAATCCTACCCAGAGCCTGTCTCTGTCTCTGTCTGCCCGTCCGTCTGCCCTTGTTCAACACCAATCGCCCGCGAGCACGACAGAGAAATTGAGGTCCGCACAGCCCCCAGGCTGGGATCCCGGGCTCGAAACAAGCGGCTTCAGAGCTAGAGACAGGGCTAAAGCGAGAGCTATTCCGCAGTGGACACACAGACGGGGCGTTTTCTCAACGACGGCGGCCGGCTGTTGGTCCATCCAGCTGCATTCCCAAAAATATCCCCAGTCGCCTCGCCTCGCCTCGCTGGGCCGCCTGGGGCCACCTGTGTGTCAGCAACGCACTCCGGGTTGGTCCAGGTCCGACCCTGGACCTGCCAGTTTGATTACCAAGGGGAACTGTGTCGCTGAGAGATAGATATGTATGGTCAGATTGTCTCTGTTCCCGCCCCCTCCGGTCGACATGCTCTCTTCTTGGGAGCGAAATAAATGTTTGTTTTTGTGTGTGACCGTCCACTTTCCAGTGCAATGCGATATCTGCAATGAGGTCCGGCTGCAAGTTGAATCCTCCTCTTTTCGTATCTACTGTAGCATCCAGTTAGCATCTGACTTGGTTAGGCCAGAAGCCATCATGGTCTTGGCTGATCATCTAGACCGCCACACACACACACACACACTGACGCCCAGACTCGAATCACAAATACCGAGACGGACTAAAATTCGTACAGCGCACTTTGGACTAAGGAAGCCCGGATCTGGATTGCCATGTATAACGCCGTCGACGCCCCAAGACTCGCTGCAGAAGCCGTTGGCGTTTGTCTCTCGATCGCTATGGATAATAGCGCGTCCAAAAACCCGTGGATTTGTGGAGATGATGCCAGTCACTCCGCCTTGGCCGACAGGTGGCGTCTTGCGCAAAATTAGATGGTGGGGGGGTCCTCGGGGACGATACCGGTACGACCCAACTTGCCAACCCAACCAACGTCAGCAGTAGCAAGGGCGGCCTTGTCACGGATCGGCCGGTTGTCAGGTCGCTGAATGGATGCCGTCTTTGTTGTTCGGCCGAGGGTGGATTTATGTATTGCTGGCTGTTGGCACACTCGCACACAAACAATCAATGGATGATTGCAGGTTGCGGAGCGTGGGTTGCGGCCTCGCGGGTTGCTGGGCTGAGGCCCATCAAATCAGCCCTTGCCTACTTCGGACCTTGTAGCGTACTAGACTAACCTTGTAAGGTTAACTTAGTTACTATCTGGTCGCATCTCCCAAGCGAAGGCCGAGCACGGACTGCCCGATGTCATGGATGCTGTAGGGCTCAGATTGTTGGAAGTGAGAGAAAAAGTGAGATGAAATTATGAAATGCACCCGCTTTTTAGTAGTCCCCGAGTTTCGTACTATTATGTACGAAGTAGCTCGTCATGCCAACCTAGTGGCAGGAGGTGCTGTCTCTGTTTTGATCAAACTAGGTAGAAAAGAGCTCCTAGATTATCCAGGCGATGACGCTTTTCAGTTTCACCGTGTCTGCGTATCTACTCGTGTTCTCTCACTGTCCCGTTCTAGGTATCCTCACCGCGTCAATTGTGCCCTAGCTCAACACGTCAGGCCTGGGCTGTCCAGGTTTCAAAACACTGTGGAGTCGATGGATGTGCTGCCAGATCCCTCCGGGGATGGAACAAGTAAATTGCGTTGACTGTGGAAGCCTCCCACGCGCGCCGCGCTCCGCAACGTGGGTCCCGCGCCTAACGAACGCACTCCACAAACCGACTCACATCGCGTCTACCGTCTGGGTGGCTTGCTGTAGCAAGTGCACGACAGGATGGAGTCGCCATTGCTCAATCGACTTTGGCCGGGAACCATGATGCAGAACGAGTACACCTGCGGATAACAAGACCTTTGTGTCGTTCATAGGCTGAAGATAAAAGTGCCTCTCTTCCAGAGAGCAAGCAATCAAGCTTCGTCCCGGGCCAGATTCACGTCACCCACAGGCGGCATCTCGGTCTCACAAGCACTTACTTGCTTACACCCACCCTCACACTCGCGGAATGCCCTCCCCTGAGATCCTCCCCCGTCTCGTCTTCCACCACCGCCCTCCATGACCGACCTCCTTCACATCCTCCCCTCCTTCCCCATCCCCCGCTTCGCCCCTCTCCTCCCGGCCATCGAGCACCACGGCCTCACCACCACCGACCTTCTCACCCTCCACCCCGCCGACATCGCCAAGCAGACCCGCCTGCCCATCCTCGACCTCAAGCGTCTGATCGCCGCCGTCCAGAACTCGCTCTCGGATGATCTCGGCCCGCCGCAGCAGCCGCTCCTCGTCCCCCTCGAGGAAGACCCAGACCCTGCTGACCTCGAGCCGGAGACTGAACCCGCTCCAAATCCCACTTCCCCTTCCGCTTCTGCTCCTGCTTCCGCCGCCGAGCCTCCACTCCCGGTCCCGGTCCTCATCCCGGCCCCGGTCCCCGTACCGACCACCTCCGAGCCTCCCCGGCTCCCTCTCATCAGCACCCTCGACGATGGTCTCGACGCAGCCCTGGGCGGCGGCATCCCCGTCGGCGCCGTCTCCGAAATCACCGGCGAGAGCGGCGCCGGCAAGACCCAGGCCCTCCTCGGCCTCTGCCTCGCCGTCCAGCTGCCTCCTCCCCACGGCCTCGGCCGCCAGGCCCTCTATATCTCCACCGAGGCCGCTCTCGCCACCCGCCGCCTTACTCAGATGATGGATGCCAACCCGGTCCTCCAGGCCACGGCCCCGGAGAACCGGCCGTCGCTCGACCGCATCCACAGCGCCGTCACGCCAGACCTCGAAACCCAGGACCACATCCTCGAGTTCCAGGTCCCCGTGCTCCTGTCGCGCCACGACATCGGCCTCCTCATCCTCGACTCCGTTGCCGCAAACTACCGCGCCGAGTTTGAGCGCCAGGGCTCCCACGGCTCTAACATGGCTGCCCGGAGCACCGAGCTCGTCCGCCTCGGCGCCCTGCTCCGTAATCTAGCTCGCCGCCACAACCTCGCCGTCGTCGTTGCCAACCAGGTCGCCGACCGCTTCGCCTCTTCCGCCTCCGTCTCGCGCAACCCGCCTCCTAGGAGCAGCGGTGCCCTCCCGGAGAGCCCCTTGGCCTCCCGGAGCATGCCTCCGCCGCCATCCGCTACCTTCCCCAGCACCCCCTCGTCTTCCGTCCCCTTCGCCCTTCAGGACCCCGACGGACCTCCTCCACCGCCGGCTCTGCTGCTCGACCATCAGCAGCGCTGGTTCACCGGCTGGGGTGACGATCCTCGTGCCTCGTACTCTCTGAAGACTCCCAGCCTGGGCCTCGTCTGGTCAACCCAAATTGCGTGCCGAGTCGCCCTCTTCAAACGCCCTGTTTACGGCCGCACTCGGCTTGCCGCGCCGTTGGATGCGGATGACGACGCTGACGTGAACGAGGCTACACTCAAAGCATGGCGAAGGTGGATGAAAGTAGTCTTCGCACCGCATACGGCGGCGTCTAGTCAAGGCTTGGATGATGCTGTAGAATTTGAGGTCACCATGGGGGGCTTGAAATCAGTGGTAAGGGATCGGCGAAAGACACGTCGAAGGTAACGTGAGCTGGGATAATGAGCTGCAATTTTAGATATTCACCATATTACTCAAGGGGGGGAATGGCCAGGAAAATGGATATCACCCGGAAAGGTAAACAAGACGTATCAGGCGAGGGACCTTCTATAGATATTTAAGATAGACGCTTAATCAAGTACATACAATCAAAAAGCCCTGTCTCAAACTGGGATGCTACTAAGATACTAAACGCCCCATCGTTGTCCATCCGACTTATGCATTGGGTCCGGGTATTACCTCACTACCTCGGATGGGGGAACTCGTCCTCCATTTGCAGCCGTACACCAACATTCATGCTGATGAGCTCCTGCACGAGCAGCTTCGCCGCATACGGCATGGTCATCTTCGTTACCTCCCTCGTGCTCTTACACGTGTGACAGTAACCCTTGTATCCAAACAGACCACACTGTTGGCAAATGTCAATTTCCGTTCCGTCCGAACTGATCATCAGACGCTCTAGGAGAAGCTGCGAGGCACCATAGGCAATGAGACAATCACGTTCCATTTCGCCCAATCTCAGACCACCATCCCGAGAACGACCCTCGGTCGGTTGTCGCGTCAAAATAGCTCGGGGACCGCGGGATCGAGAGTGCATCTTGTCTTGCACCATGTGCTTGAGACGCTGGTAATAGATGGGCCCGTTAAAGATGTACGCCTCTAGCGGTTCACCGGTAAGGCCAGATGTAAAGTAATCCTTGCCTTCCCACGAGAATCCGTGGTCCAGGAGCACCTGGCTCATCTCTTCGACTGGGTGAGATCGGAAGGCGTCACCAAATCCGTAATCGGGGCGTCCGTGGACAATAGAAGCTTTGCCCGTCAAACACTCGAGCAACTTGCCGACAGTCATTCGAGAGGGGAAACCGTGAGGGTTCATGATAATGTCAGGAGTCAGCCCGCTGTCGGCGAAAGGCATATCTTCCTCGTTAACAATGATACCCACCACACCCTTCTGACCGTGACGAGACGAGAACTTGTCTCCCAGTTCAGGGCGACGAGTTTGTCTAGTCTGAACTTTGATGACGGTGGTATCCTTCTCGGTTTGTGAGATCATAACCTTGTCAATGTACGCCGGGTCTGGAATTCGGTATGAAACAGCCGAGTCACGGTACTCGCTCGGCCCGCGATCCATTCCGATCCCAGTAGTTGTGAGGTCAAGTGGCGTTTCTTTCTTGACCATGGCTTCGCCAGAGTTGATTTTATATCCAACGATTGCCAGTCCGTCGTCGTCAAGGGCCTCGTGCTTAGGGATGCGATGCTTGACTTTTCCCTCTCCTTCGTTTTGCGGATCACCGATTCGCTCTCGTCGTCCATTCGGATATTTCTGCAGCTCTGTCGTGTACTTTCTAAAGACTTGGCATCGTCCAAATCCTCTATCAACCGAGGCTTTGTTGAGAACCAAGGCGTCTTCGATGTCGTATCCAGAGTATGACATGACAACGACGGTGGCATTCTGGCCTGCGGGAAGCTTGTCGTAGCCGATGAGTTGGATGGTCTTGGAGATGACCATTGGCCGTTGAGGATAGACGAGGGTGTACAGCAGAGTGTCGATTCGGTTGAACTGGTTATATGCAATCGCTCCAATGGCTTGTTTACCCATAGCACATTGGTAGGTGTTGCGGGGAGATTGATTGTGATGCGGAAAGGGAATCAGACCGGCGACTGCGCCCAAGATTGTGAAGGGCTCAATTTCCAGATGTGTTGTGCTCTTTGTTATTTGATGCTCGTAGAGGGTAACCAGGGCATCGTTTTCCTCGTTCACGTCAAGATACTCGACGATACCATGGTTAAGGAAGTCATCGAACGTGACCTTTCCAAGCTGAAGTAGGCGGAGGTGCTCTGGCTTCAGCTTCTGTTCGCCATTCTTGACAATAATGTAAGGTCGGCAGATTCGGCCTTCATCGCTAGCAATGTGAACGGCACTGAAGTGGGTGTTTATGTTAATGCCGACAAAGGGAGAGATCCAGCCCCTTCGTCGCATCGTCCTGAACTTGTGCGCAAATCGCTTTGGGTAACGCGTCAACGCAAACGGCGTTCCGTTGACATGGATGATGTAGCTTCCTTCCCGGTGCATTTCAGCTCCTGAGAAGTTCCTGATGGGCTCGACACCGGCATCAAGCGTGAAGATCCACCTCTTGACCGGTTCTTCTGGGACATTGGTGGTGATGTGTGTCATCAAAGCCAAGTTCTTGACTAGACCACAGGCTTCTCCTTCTGGGGTATCTGAGGTACAAAGCATTCCCCACTGCGACGGTTGAAGAGCTCGGGGACCAGACACCTTTCGAGTCTTTTCGAACTGACTGCTGATTCGAGTCATCATACCAAGAGCAGCAATATAGCTAAGTCGACTCAGAACATGCGTTATTCCGGCTCGGTTCATGTTGAATCGCTTCACTGTCCAATTGCCGGTCTGAATAGCTCGGTTAATCCCGATCCCGATGGTGTTCGCGTGATTGCTAATCATGTGAACGGCATCGAGGGGAACCGCGCGGTTGTTCTTCTTTAGGAACTTGTCGATTGACACCTTGACCTCAACCATGAAGCGCTTGAACAGATCTTCGAAGAGCAGGGAGAGAAGCTGTCCAGCAAGTTCCAGTCTCTTGTTCCCCACGAAATCTCGGTCGTCCACCAACTTATGGTTGTGGGAAGCAATGAGAACCTTTCGGGTCATCATAGCAACGTATATGGCCTTGGGGTAGAAGTCAAGGCCCTCGATCGGAACATGGGCGATAACGAGGTTAGCTAAAGCGTCCAAGCCATCCTCGATATGGTTCCGTCGCACTTGCGGACCAAATTGGCCTTTTCGAGAACCCATCTTGACGCGAGCGCCAATGTATTCGAGTGCTTGGTGCTGCGTATGGATTCCCACCTTGGTTGCCTCGTCGAAGTTGATCAAGAATTCGTCCTGGTACCTTCCGTCCGATCCCGCTACAAGCTGCATAATCTCGTAATCCGAAAGTCCGCCAAGGGCCTTGAGGATGATGACGATCGGAACACCCTCCATCAGAACGTTGTGGGTGAGAAGAATCTTGTCCTTCTTCAACGTGACATAGGTCTTCGACTTTCGTTCGTGGGTTGAGCTAGTGACTGAAGCCGAAATGATATTGTTCTTCTCGTCGGCCTCGACGATGACACGGTTCTTGCTCAGCTGTTCCTGAATCAAAATGACCTTCTCCGTGCCGTTGATGATGAAGTAGCCACCCGGGTCCAGGGGGCACTCGTTCATCTGTTCCATCACTGTATTCGTCGCGCCATTCAGTCGGCACTTGGAGCTGCGCAGCATGACAGGCATCCGGCCCAGAGGCACTCCCTTCCTCACGATCCTCTGCTTGTCTCTGATGTACGCGATATCGACTAGTATAGGCGCGGCGTACGTCATATCTCGGAGACGGCATTCCATTGGAGTAACCTCGGTATGCGACTTGGCATCTTTCCAGTCTTGACGTCGGGGGCGATCGACTCGAATATCTGTGAACCTAGGCACGTGTGAGCAAATTTGCAAGCTTATGTATCCTAGCGCACCTACTCGAGCCAGAAGTTGCTGTCAACATCGCTGCGGATGGTTCGGTTAGCGCGTACGATGTCCTTGATGTCTTGCTCGACGAAGAAGTTGTATGAGTCAATGTGCCTGGATTCAGTGTCAGCCAGCAGTCTCTCAGAACTGATCGTATACGATAGGATTGAAGATACGGACTGTTTCACAAGACCTGCCAATGTTAGCGTGTGAAGCGGTAACGACGTGGTTGGATATCCATACCCTTGACTTTGAGGAAGGCCGGAAGGAGTTGGAATTTATCCTCCTTAGTAGAGATGGGATCAGTGAGCTTCTTGCCGTTGTAGAAGGGCTCCAAAAGGGCCTCGAAGCCATCGTCTACCAAAGGCATCTTTCAGGTCACCGAGAAAGAGACATTTAAGGCGGAGGTGTCAGATTGATGTCGCCCACGGTTCCTTTTTTTGCTGGTAGCTCATGATAGCTTCGCAAAAAGTTCTGCCCCGCGATAGCAGGTGGAGCCGGCCTCTTGGTTGCGCCACGGTGGGGGACGAGCGATGTGAGTCGATAAGATAAGCATCACGTGGTTGACCGACGAGTGTCCAGGGTAGCCCACTTTGTAATTCTAGCGAGCATCTACTACCTAATTATATACAACATGAGCCTCATCACCTTGACTCGCTTCCCTCGTTAATGGTTGGTCTTCAAAGGCCCTGATTTAGGATTTTAGGTCTGTTTGGGGAGTTTAGCCCGGTTATTTTCTTTCCATAATGTAGTGTAATCATAGACAGAAGTGAAACTCCTCAAGCTCTGATCCTCACAAGAGACAACCTAGAGTCGGCGTCACATGTACTTCGTATATATGGCGTATTCAGTTTAAGAATCCCACCCGACTGGTATGAATAGCAGTAAGAAATAAGGGCGTAGGTATTCACCACGAGGTGTTAATAGCATAAAGGGGCAGCCCAACCGAGAGCCAATCAACTTAATGTTATAGGCAGGCCACCTACGATACACTCACTCGACTAACATTGTTGAGAGACCCTGGAACTTCTCCCCACCAAAATGATGTAGGTTGGTAGGCAAGCAGGCCAGCACAGCCAAGCCAGGAGCTGCACCTACCACTTAGCTGCAGGTTGAGTTGGCAGATGCCACAGCATTGTTTGGGGTGGCGATTCTCAGAGTCAGCCGAATCGCGTCGTGCAACCCCTCACGTTGTATGGAGGTTTATTTCCCGAAGCGACGGGGATTTTATTGGATTGGTTCGACGATAACCCTAAGGTGTCACAAATGAAGCATGTCACATTGCGGCTCGTATTGGGAGTTATCACCCCTGCCATGTACTGTACTTGAACCGGAGTTGACGACGAGTAACGGATATAATAGCTCGCGGCCGACAGAGCACCATCAACGAGGCAGCTATAGACGACTTGAAAGCAATGGCATTTCGCCAATGCGCGGGGTAAAATTGGCTCCGGCATCGCTGGCCAGATTAACTAATTACCTTAATAGTCACCCCCGACAAATCCCCTCTCTATCGCTGTTAGGCAGTAAGCAACCGAACGACCGTGCCCGCTTCTTCACACGTACTGATGGGTAACGGAGCGTGCATACGACCGCGCTACTGATGAGCTCAATGCTGACGCGCTCCTTATCTCTACTCAGGCTCGCACATCGCAGGCTACTGAAATATGGCTGAGGCAGATTACACGGGTATTTGGAGCCACATGTCGTGGCGCCTCGTTGGCTGCTGTACGGCGAATTCAGCATTGTCATTTTCATTGCGGAACACGCCAAATTTGACATCCTGCTGTCCATAGACAAGATACCAGCCAACCCGTGTTGTGGAGTGCCATCGACTGTCTGCTCGCCATGAAGTATAAACCACGGCCGGAGTCTTTTCTTGTAGACCCCTCGCTATACTCGCCGATGTGAGCAGAAGAGCAGACATTGGCCATAAATACGGCCCAGTCACAAACTCTGGTCGCCGGTGTTTCATATTCAACCCAATCATTCTCCCACAGCTGACGACCAAGATGAAAGAAGTGGTTCTTCGTGCCAAATCTCCTTTGTCGCTTGCCTTTCACCAGCGTGATGTTACTCTCCTCCTTAAGAATGTCAAGCAAGTCGTAAAGTATGAATTGTATAAGCAATTAGCTCAGACAATATGGAAAGAAGCATCGTTCAAATACACACATTTCGAACTGAAAGTGTAGCATTTCCTGGGATGACAGCTTGATCTTTCTCATGGCGCCAGCCGGCCGTAAACTGCTTCTAGTACACCATGACGGTTCCTTCCGCCGGGTTAGAGTCATCTTCAACGCCCTCAATGCCAAATACAACGTTCTTTATGAAGTCTTTGAGGCTCTTCAGATCGTACGAGCTAGGATTCTCTTTGGCATATTCATCAGCATATCTAAAATGTTATTGGTAGCTGGACCTGAGGAGGGTCTGTGGGTAGGAAGCCTACTGGTGCCATAAGTTAACCATGCGCTGATATTTCGCCAGCGTGCTCGGCACAAGCTTTTTTGAAACTGGAGATCCATCAATCCCCTGCTTGCATTGTTCAGAGCTTTTGGCTCTCGCTCTGCAGAATAACTCTTGAGGGTTTGTCTTTTTCGGCATGTCGGGATTGTTGGAAGCGCTCGAATCGAGGTAAGAAATTTAGTCGGTATCGAGGGAACACGATTTGACAGGGAGAAGGAAGTTAGGAGGAATGATCGAGGAGGGAGGGAGGTGACCTAAAAAGAGCAAAAGAGCAAGGCGCCAGGCTCAGCAGGTAATTAATAAATGCACAGCTCCGATCGCGTGCGTCGAAGGGGTGTCGGGATCACGCCCAGCCAAGTTGCCCCCAACTCTTCACAGTAGCAATAAAGGCTATGCCCGGTTTCATGGCAAGAATCGTGGCCCGAGGAGGGACACAAGGAGCCAAGCAACCGGCCTTCCCTCGATCCGTTTTCCTGGCGATAGAGGCCATGTCACGGTTCATGGCTACCAGGAGCCAGGCGCATGGCCAACTTGCCTACATCCCCGCTCCTAGCGACTCTCGCTCTACACAAAGAGCTGGACCTCCATTGCGGTTGACAGGAGCCAGAAAAAGGGCAATGCAGCGTTGAGCTGTGAGTGGACGGTTGGGATGTATCTGGTCAGAGGGTGGTGAAGGTGGTTAAATCCCTGAGCATCACTGAGCACGGGTGAGTTGGGGGTGAGCAAGAGCGGCGGTGCTGACTTAACCTAGGCCGGCACCAGGGTCGACAAGTTTTCGCTGCAGACTATCTACTTAAGTAGTCACCTACGACGGGCCTTCGCTCGATTTGGCCCATGGGGATCCGAACAAGGGTGTTAGTTGCGTGTCGACTCCTCGCACAGATGCGCAGCAACCCCGCATGCACGCACAGCAGTTGCGCAATGTCGGCAGGAGTAACTTATTGCGATGGTGAACTCTTCGGCCCTGCGATCAGAGGCTCCATCCATAGCGTCTCTGTCTAAAGAGCTTGCCCCCATGGCGGCAACGGAACGATCAACCGACCAGCAGACAACGACAGGATCACCCCGTGGCCCGTGGCCTATGAGGTACATCAGAGTACCTAGTGATGCCTGCGACAGACTCACGCCACGGCGTTGCGCAGGCGGTGTTGGCGTCTGTCCTGCAGAGCGGCAACGAACCTAACCTTGAGCCCTTGACTCCTCCAGCCTAACACCTAGCAACGGCGACCTGCCTCCCTAGTGTGGCTGGCTGGACCCTGACTCCTGAGTTAGGGTGGGACGGCAAGACGGGCGAAACCAGGCGGGCCACTCGTAGCGGCGTTGGGTAAAAGTCGGTGAAGGGATTGGGGCCCTTGGAGGGAGGGGGGATCAATGCGGGCACCAGCCAGAGAGGCGAGAGAGGGACGAGTGGAGGGATCCGATATCACTCGGCGGTTGGGAGCTTGAGATCCATGCTTTCCTTTCCAATGCCTAACCACTGGTAAGAGTCGTCGTCAGTGAGGCTTTTTGGGTAGGACTGTTTCAGGAGCACTTCGTACGGACGACGTTCACAGTACATACGTGCCTCGGTCGAGATCGGCCCCTACCGGCGGGATGATTCGATGGGAAGCTCTGTTGCAGAGCATCGGCCTGGGTGGGCTGTAGTGTGATGTAGACTAGGGAGGTTATGATGTGCGTTTTCGTACGTCCGAAATTGGATCTCTAGTAGCAGCAAACCCACCGTCTTTCCAATTGGCTGGGCAAGGGATGCATCCAGCCCGGCGCGGCAGCATGCAGTGGCAGTGATGCACGGCGGAAGGGTGGATCAAAGGCCCCGATCATGCCGAGCCTAGAGGCATCAACAAACTGCGTCTGGCTTGGGTTGACGGCAAGGTGCGATGACAAAGCCATTGCCAAACAGACCCCAAACTCATGATTCTCGGTCTGGAGTACAGATCCGTCCGTACGTACCTAGTAGACCTATTAGACTAGACAGGGTGGCAATCCAAAGCGCTAATCCAGGGAACCAGACCGGGATGGCCCACCGGCGGCCTAACTAACAGGAAGTTGCTGAAATGCGCTAATAAGTATCATCGCTCGATTAGGGGCGTCAGATCCAAAGGCAAGCCACCACGAATCTGCTGCTACGGCCGAGCAACAAGACAGTCAGCGAGGCGGGTGAGTTTTAAGCCATCATGGAACTCGCGTAGAGGTAGGTCCGAAGCTTGGAAGCGGTGAACGACGAGGACATGGATCACCTGCTGTTGAATCTTGCTACCGAGCTTTGGTAGCCAATAGAAGGAATCAAGTGCGCTTACGAAGAGGAAATGGGTGTCCTGCGATGTACGTAGTAGGACAGACCTCTTGGACGTGATGATGTCAACCGCCAATGCGGAGAGGGCATCCTGGTCTAGGTAGGGAGGTAGATAGACTAGCGGAGAAGAGGACACTTGCCTGTCCTGTAAGACTAGGTAAGCTTCACACGCATGAGGCGAGCGAGCTGTGCATTGCTGTTCATTGGGATGGCAATTGGAATCCGGGGACTGGGGTTGATTCTTGGGTGACGTGCAGGTGGAAAGAGGAGCGGCAGACACACCGCCAATCAACGCGTGTTTTTGTGAGAGAGATGGAGAGATGGAGGAGACGCTCGGGGCAAGTTGTGTCTGATCTTATCAGGGGGACGGAATGGCCTTGGAGGATTGGCGATGGATGCGATCGGGGAAGTTCTGGCCAAGGCCGATGTGGCACATGTAAAATGGCCTTCCATTTTCACCGTAACCGACAGATACAGATCTAGGTACCCGCCTTCAGCGGAGCAGCACACATGGGTCTCGGTCTCGGTCTCTCAGAGATTTTCCTAGAAGCCGGTTGTCGATGGAGCCCATCGTCTGGCGGTGCTCTGCCAGCCGAAAAATCGGGTGTGCCGGGGGCGAGGTGGGTTTAGCCAGTAGCCGGGTGGCTTGAGAAAGAAGAACTACCTACATCCGCGTGCGCTGACACAGACGCGAGACAAGAGCGACAGCTAGTCTACCAAGTGGTACATAGTAGAGCCCAATGAGGAGGCGAGCTCCTTCGGCAGTCCCAAGTGGATGCGCCTGGACGTTTTCCTCCCCAACTTCGGTATATCTGTATATCTGAGGGTCGCTGCGTCAACTCTATGCCTAGGTAGGGACCGACTCGACAGCTCTGTGAGTCGCAGCACACTACTGTACCTCTGCCGGGGACCCGACAGGCCCCAATATGCCTCCAATTCCCTATCGGGCAATCTCTGGAGCCGGGCTCCGATTATCTACATCGACCTGGTATGTATCGTCTCCGGGCCGTAGATGTCTGGACGAGCGAGGCAGAATCTGCGCCCATCTTCATGCAGCCCCAGGCCATCATGCTGGGCTCCCCAGGTAATGGACAAGGCGAAGGCTGAGGGCAAGGCGATGGTGCTCTGTACCGCGTTCTGAGCCCGCAGACCACGAAAAGGCAGCCCGCTTTAAAGGAGCCGAGGCTTCGGACCTATCAAGCTAGAGAGGCCTGCGCTTTGCCCTGGCTAGCTCGGCTTAAATAAAAAATGTCCCAATGCTGGAAAAGTGAAAAGATGACAAAGGTTTCTCTTATACCGGGAGAGAGGCAATTTTGGCCTTCATGCTTTCATGGTGGCGCCCATCATTGGACCTGAGTAAGTACCCAGTAGGCTTTCCACTTGTTGCTGGCCGACCGTAGTGTAACTATTTGGTGGCCTGGTTTGGGCACCTATTAATATGACGAGAATAATATCTGTCTGAGTCGCTGGCACCCGGCGCCTGAACATTGGAGAGCAAGCAAGTTGGCACGAGTATACCCGTTTCCGGAGTCTGCATGGTAGACTACTAGGCTTAGACGTCTTGCAGTTTGCCTCTTAGGCTTCTGTGTTTTTTTCTTCTTCAATAACTGGTCGGGAGGTTGAGGTCCCAAGAGAAGCTCTCCACGCTGAGCGTCTTCCTCAAACCTTGCCCTGACTGCCCTGGCTTGCCTTTACACGCCCCATTTTGTCCTGTACTATCATCCTTTGTGCCTTGTCCTGACCTGCGACCCGACCCTGCGTCCTTGTCCCAGGCTGCCCACTGTCTGTGTCCACTGTCCACAAGCGCGACGAAACCTCTCCACGCCCACGCCCACGCCAGAACGTCCGCGTTTCCATCTTTTCTTCCACCTTGGTCCATCTACCAAGTATTGGAGTCTCGCCCGCCCTTTTCACTGCTTCGTTGTTGTTGTCGCGCCGCTCAAACTTCCCCCTACCTAGTCTGTCGCTCCTGGTTCTCTAGGGCGCGCTGCCTTAGAGAGAGAGAGCCAGGTATAACGTGCGAGAGAAATCGAGAGCCTGATACAGAACTACTCTGTGTGCGTGTGTGGTGTCTGTACGCGTTGTGTCTATCGTCCGGCTTCCGCCCACTCGGCGCGTGTGATTATCTCAGGTACATCCAGTCTCTCGCCCGCGGACACAGCATAACACCCGCTTGTCTCGACCCCTTTCTGTCCTCCCCTACGGTCCCCTACGGGTGAAAGACCGGCCTAGGAGCTGCTGTCCAACCACGAGGTCAATGGCATAGGTCCTTCGCGCTCTCTTGAGGTCCGCTATATCTCTCTTGCTGGCAAATGGGTGGCGGTATTCGATGTGTCTATCGTTAGTCATGGTTGCGCATAACATGGGACACGGACGCCGGCGCATGCACATCCCTCTACTGCTACCGCCCAGCGCCAGCGGACAAGAACGACATAACTGGTAATTCCTACTTACGCCGCCCGCTGCGCTGGCAAGCCTAGCGTAGCCCAGCCCAGCCCAGCCCAGCCTTGTATGCCGTCGTCGGGGAGAAAGACAGAACAAGAGAGAGAGGGCGAAGAAGACAACGGTTCGAGATTGACCAGAGAGAGCGCGAATGCTCGCCATTGTCAACCCTCTTTGGTTGACGTCCTTCACCCCTTCTTGCCCTCCCGCCATTTGTCGTCCCCCCCGCCGTTTGCCTTCTGCCTTCTCTATTGCTCTCGGCCCCTTCCTTACACGAGGTGAGATACCTGCCTGCCCTGCCCAAAACAACCCGGAAGCCTAATGGAAGCCCTGGGCCTCCACTGCCACTGCTCACTCCTTCCCTCTCCTCCCACCCCCTCAAGTACTTTACTCAAGTATCCATACAAGTGGAAGTGGCCCGTGTGGCCCCAAGCCCCAAGCCCCATCGCACATAGCCCAAGCCCGTAGTCCAGCAGTGTCCATCACCCATCGTCCACCCCTAGCCCGTGAGCCATACTGTACCCACAACTGGCCGCGCCCACCCCGCCTCTCAACAACGTCCCATCCATCGTCTCTTGCTTGTTTCTATTCCTATTCTCTTCCCTCTCCCTGACGAGCGCTTCGCTTGCTGATGCTTCTTGTCTCTTCCATGTCTGCAGTAATATAGACCGAGCTCGCTTTGCCAATTCGGCGTGTACCACCTTGTTTCTTTTAGTCCGCCATGGACGACCTCCGCTTCCGCTCCCAGACGTCCCCGAGGAACGAGTCGCCAATGAACTCGCTTGTCTCACCTCCTCGCAATGGCTCCAGGATGCCTGGGCCTCAGGTCGCCTCCCAAAGCGCCCACGATCACCGCTCGAACCTGCCACGACGCTTCACCACCGACTCGGGCCGGGTCCCGACCCTGACCTCCTTGGCCTCCCTGGCATCTCCCCCGCGAGGGCCTGACCAGCCCCAGGACTACAACGTGAGTTGCCGTCCCGAACATGGTCTGCCCCTCTGTTCGCCACATGCTGTCGCCGACGCTCTTGTGGTGGCGAGACCGCTTTCCACGCTCAACTGGCTGACACGTCTTGTAATAGACTATGCACAAGGTCCAATTGGTATGTCGACCACGAAATAGTCCCCCAGCCTGGTTTCCGACCATGGCTACGATTTCGATGTCCCAGAAGTCCTCCCGCCCCGAACGACAAGACCCGGAGGCCGGAGAGGGACCCGGACATCGTCATCCCCCCGAACCCGGGAATTCTGGACTGACTCTCGGAACAGATAGAGCAAAAGAAGATTGAATATGAGCGCATCCGCGAGCAGAGACGACGCTTTGAGCTCGAGATGCAGAAGCTAGATCAGCAGCAGCGTCGTGAGGCGCTGGAGCTGGCTCAGATGGAAGAGGAAGTGGGAAGACTGGGCGGTCACCAGTCCGAGCCCACCACGCCTCCCGAGTATCGCGACAACAGCTCCGGCTTCCCTACCATGTTCTCACGCCCGAACCGCTACTCGACGTCGAGCTTGACCTCCCCTCCAGGCCTGTTCAACCGTCCCGCTCGATCTGGGTCGCAACTCGCATCCCCACAGTCTGGAATCATGCAGACTCGCTTCGGTTACGACGATCAGATGCCTTCCCGTTCTGTCCCGACCACGCGCAGAAATAGCGATGACGAGAAGGAGGAAGCGGTCCGTCAAGATCCCACCAGCCATCGTGCAACTAATGCGTAAGTCCCTGCCTTTCTCTGTATCTCGAAATTCCTTGTCGATGTGTTTGTGATGAACCTGGTCGGGTTTCGAGATTGGTGGTGACTGTGAGCCGACTGCAGCTCGGAGTTGCTTGAGTTGCGCCTCATTGTTCATGCGCACTTTCACATCGCCTGCTAGTCTCGAATTCCGCACCCCCTTGATTATGATGCGGGCAATGTTAAGGCATTGTTGGTTGCCTGGCTCCCAATGCGTCGAGCTCACCCTGTGGATTCGTGCCCTTCATTGTCTTGATCTGTCTAAAGACTAGCGGAGCTCATTCAAAAGCTACAGAGGCAACGAAGCTCCGTGAATCACACCTAAAGATTGCTTTAAAGGGCCTCTAGAGCTGTGCGAGCTGCTGCATCACCCTCTCCGTTCTTCCTCACCCTTACACAAACCCAAAGCTTTGCCCTTCTAGCAAGACCTCAATCTTGCTTTCCCCTGACCTCACATCCCTCGATTTCTTACATTGAGTCTGGATTTGTTTCCACAATTGCATGAACACCTGAACCCGGTCATATCTCCAATCTTACTGGGATTATCTTGAGCTTCAGTTGTGGCGGCAGTCTTGGCGATATCTTCATATTTCATCTCTGCCATTTAGCGCATAACCTTACCCAAATTCTTCCAATCACCGCTTCAAAAGGCTAACGATGACGTCCAACGACAGCTCCAATCGCTATTCGATGCCGGTCACTCGCTCGAGAACTGGACTCTACGACGTTGGTCTTGATCAGACTAATACTACTCGGTTCCTGTTTGGCGATGAGGAGCCAAGTGCGCGGGGTCATGTCAGCGCCCCAGACGAGAACTTCCCGACCCTGGTTCGCCGTGACGACCAAATCGTACGTCTCTCCTTTTTTCTGTCGCTGCCAATTGTTTGATTTACTCACCGGATTCGTAACCCATTGTCCTTGATTGTGTTTCCTATTGTTCTGTTTCTCTCTGAGCCGCGGTGAAGGGCTCCACATTTTCTGTGGTGTGCCTTCACTCTGCTCTCACTCACATCAAATCACTTTCAGTACAAAAGGCCCTCCTCATTTCTCCCCACCACCTCCTCCTCCTTGCAACAAACCCTTTCTCTCCGTCTTCCTCGGTCCAGTTGTCTCAAACACAACTCGGAATCTGCACCGAATTTGTCTGCACCTGGTTTGCCTTGACCAGACGACCCCTATTTCTTCTCGTTTCCTCAATGATTCGTTGCTTTGCTTTCTGACATTCTATGCCCTTTTCAGTTATCTGCATCCTCGGCCGCTCTAGACCTTGCCTTGGCCCCGTCACCAAACCCCGAGATCTCGTCTTCGAGAGGCTGGAGCCGTGTTGTTAACCGTCACCGACCTCAGCAGAGTTTGTCCTCGATCAACGGGAACCCAGGCCAAACTGGAGACGTTGGCGGGCACAATAGCCGACCTAGCTCCGTTCGTCACTCACTCGACCTCAAGTACATCTCCGAGAACGCCAACGAGACTGGTGGACCTATTATGTCGCCCCCAGGAAACCAGAACATGGCGACTCCGCCCAAGCTTCAGAGCTCGTTCTCCGCCAATGATGTTCCGACTGTTAAGAACTCCGCCGGCTCGTCGATGAACGCCAACAACCATGCTCAGCAGCACTTTCACAACCACAACGCGAGCCTTGGCCGCATCCCCGCTGGTGCTCTCCCCCGTGGACACACCCGCGAGCTGTCCAATGAAAATGGTCACGCGAACCGTGAGCAGCCTGGTGCCTACCCGTCGATTCAAACCGCTCTCCAGGCTAGCGCTGCCCCCTTCGGTCCCAGCGCCACGACTGCTGCGCCCCCCGTCTCGTCTATGGTCTCATCCCCATCTGGCGCACCCTCCATGAACTCTTTCAACAATGGCTTCTTCCAGGCGAACGGCTACGCTTCTCCGCAGGGTGCCCCCCACCCCGCTGGTGCCTTCAATGTTCCTATGTTGGCCGCGGGTATGCAGCAGATGAACATCAATGGAGCTAACGGGGGAAACTTCCATCCGTCGCATAACTATGCCGGATATAACTCTCTTCCCTATGGCCAAGGCAACCAGCCCCGCGACAGCCAAGCTCGTGTCATCCAGCATCGTCGTCAGCTTGACAACGAAGGTGAGTGATTGCAGATCCCCAAGCTGCTTGTAAGCATAAAAACACTAACAGTTGATAGCCATGTCCCGTTACCAGAACATGCCTCTCGAATCATTCACCGGCCAAATCTACGATCTGTGCAAGGATCAACACGGCTGTCGCTACCTCCAGAAGAAGCTTGAGGAGCGCAACCCTGAGCAGGTTCATGTGATTTGGCTCGAGACAAACCAGCACGTCATCGAGCTTATGACGGACCCCTTTGGTAATTATTTGTGCCAAAAGCTCCTCGAGTTTTGCAATGACGACGAGCGGACTGTCTTGATCCAGAACGCTTCCCAGGACATGGTGCGCATTGCTTTGAACCAGCACGGTACCCGTGCCCTTCAGAAGATGATAGAGTACGTTAGCACGCCCCAACAGGTTCATCTCATCATTGAGGCTCTTCGCTTCCGCGTGGTCGAGTTGATTCAAGACCTGAATGGCAACCACGTCATTCAGAAGTGCCTCAACAAACTCACTGCTATTGATGCCCAGTTCATCTTCGATGCTGTTGGCAACAACTGTGTTGAAGTTGGCACCCACCGTCATGGCTGTTGCGTCCTTCAGCGATGCATTGATCATGCCTCCGGCGACCAAAAGCTCTGGCTTATTCAACGAATCACGGAGCATGCTCGAATCCTGGTTCAGGACCCCTTCGGAAACTACGTCGTCCAGTACATCATTGATCTCAATGAGTCAACCTTTACTGAGCCTGTCGTGGGCATGTTCCGCGGCTGCGTCAGCCAGCTGTCTCGCCACAAGTTCAGCTCCAACGTTATCGAGAAGTGCCTGCGTTGTTCCCAGCCAGCATCCAGAGACATGATTGTGGAGGAGTTGCTGGTACCCCAGGAGATGGAGCGCCTCCTTCGGGACTCCTTTGCCAACTACGTCATTCAGACTGCCCTCGAGTATGCCACGCCTCACCAGAAGTATCGCCTGGTCGAGTCTATTCGGCCCATTCTCCCGCAGATTCGAACCACTCCTTATGGACGTCGAATCCAGGCCAAGATCTCCGCATATGACAACCGCGGCAGCGCCGCCTCTAGTGGTCAGGCCACCCCGGCCGACAATACTCAGGGTCAGATACCGTTGCGACCCAGCCATTCTCGAGGGGTGTCCGGCAGCGCTCCCATGGTTCAGAGCAACGGCGCCACCAACGGACACCTTTCCGGCCTGGGAAACCAGGGCATCCGCCAGAGCATGCCTACCTACCCCAACAGCCCTGCAGTCACCGGCCCTGCCCCAGCCGCCAACGGTGGACCAGTGCAGCCTCCACAGTTTGGGCAGAGAACCTCGGGCAATTTCTCTCCCTCCCGCTCTACCAACGGTAGCAGTGGCAGTGTCAACGGCAATGGCAATGGCAACGGCAACGGGAACCCCATCGGCAACTTGGGCGAGAACGGCGAGACGCACTGGGTGTAAACTACTCCTCCTTGAGTGCAGTTACATCCATGACGCAACCAGCTTGTACAATGATGCTCACTCAGCGTACGGTTTTCCTCGGTTGTGTCTTGGGTGGCATGTCATTTCATGCAGCACAGTAACGACTCCGTCATGACTTGACGATTTTCTTTTGCTCTCTGTTTCAACATGCCACAAAACGGCACCACATCACCGGCCTTGAGCCCATCTCGGCCCTCTCAATCCGACTTACACAGTAACCCTACGGTTGCTCCGTGTGTACATTATGCAGGAAGGGAGCCCAAAATTACAGTCGACTATCTTGGCTACCATTGCTTCTCGGACGCTGCTTGTGGAGGGATTAACAAGTAGCGCGTGACAACAGTAGAGCGACGGCCAAGACGTGTACATGTACTTGGATCGTCAAGATCCTCATCGGCATAGACGAATTGCGCTATTCTCACTTTTTTTTTTCCTTTTTTCTTGCGGTTTATTTGGATGCTCCTCCTACACCATTTTCGACACGTCCAATCGACTATGAGAAATCTGCATCATGACCTACGACAAGCTTTTTTGGCATTTTCGTCACGACATATGCGATTCGCTTGCGTTACGGTACACGGAATTTAGTTTGCGAATAGGGACGAGGGCTTCAGCCTCTGCTTAGCACGGAAACGACGTTGTCTCGTGCTAAAGCTGAGTAAATGGGGAATACACTTCGTCGTCCGGGTAACTCTTGGACTTGCTCAGGTACCCAGTTCACAAAACCTGGAAGCCACATGCGATTGTGGCTAGAGCTCAGCTTGCCCGACCAGAGGAATTTGGGGAAGCAAGACAGATAAATGGTTTATTTCCTTGCATTTGTATGATTTCCGGGATAGTTCATTTTGCTTTTCTACAAGGGAGTGGGGTGGAAATTTTCTCGAGGGATGGAAAGGCTCATTGCCCGAGGAGGAACTTGGACTCAGCTTCTTGACCTAGGGACAACGAGGACACCCCTACCTGTATTTCGACTCAGCTTTGAATTCAGGACTTGCGTATTACTTAGTTTACCGTTGCTGCCCTGTGATCGTACTTTTTCTCCTCCACGCAGTCGCTGAAAGGACCCCCCCTTCCAGTCTTCAAAGTAAATGTGGATATGGCTTTCTCTGCTTTTCTTGTTGGTTCAATTGACCGAATAAGACCGGTTGGATAAAGCTCCAGAACCAGCAAAGCGTCAACTGATAGTAGATCAACAGTCCACAGACGTTGGACAAGAGGCAAAATGCATCACACATCAAAGACTACAACATTTCGTCACTCTTCGTCACATCGTGAGTATTTTAGTCGGAGAAATCATCTTGTTTACTCGTGAGGAATTATTCCCATTCCATATTTTTTTGCTACCAAACAAGATCCCCGACTCCCCAGAGTCCAAGCATGCAATGCTGAAAAAAGACCCAGCACCTGAGGGAAATGCTTCCCCCACCCACACCAGAAACGAACGAGAACGATCGTTTACCTGTATCGCCACAGGGAGAGGGTGTTGTGACGCTTCCAAGTCTTTCTGCGACCAGCCTGGGTCTTGTTGTAGCGTCCGCCCTTGTTGAGACCACGAGACTTCTTGCCGGTGGCAGTAAGGCCACGGGACTCGCGGTGCTTGTGGACGGGGGCAACGATCCAGTTGATGCGGGGGTCGATGCGGATGGCCTTGTGCTGGGGGTCGACCAGGATGACCTCGTAGTACTTGTAGGTCGAGTCCTGGTTGATCCAGTAGGAGTTGAGGACGCGGAGATTGGCGCAGCGGCGACCGACACGCTCCTCAGCAGTGGACTTCAGGGATCGCTGGTACTTGAGCTGATTCACACCCTGGTTGGTGGGCTTGCCTATGAAGCGAGTGTGTCAGCACTTTCTCCTTCACGCGAGTGCCCATCGTCGTGCTCGCAATGGAGAATTAGAACGTACCATAGGTGGCACCCTTGGGGACGGGGCGCTTGCGGCCACCACGGCGGACACGGACGCGGTAGATGACATAGCCCTGCTTGGCCTTGTATCCGAGACGGCGGGCCTTGTCGAGACGGCTGGGGCGAGAGGCGCGGTGGATGACGTTCAGTTGACGGAGCTATATTGATGCACTCTCAGCAAATGTTCAACGAGTGTATAGCAAAGACGGGACCAGTGTCTGTCCTCTCTCTCTCTTCTTGCGTGTGCGGGCAGAGTCGTCATCGAGTATGTGCCATCGGTGAGAATTTCTTTCCAGAGGCTCGACATTGAAGCTCGTCCCCATCGCGAGAAGAAAGAGAGGAGACAGAGGCGGCACCCGTCCACAAGGATTGGTGTTGTTTCAACGTACTTCCCAGCAGCGCACTCGGAGGAGGAAGCGCACGACATCCGACTGCTTCTTCTTCTGAAGCTCTTCGACGTACTTGAGGGCACCCATCTTTGCTGTTGGCGAGAAGACGCGGCGGAGGTCAGCAAAGAGAACGTAGGTGATTGAATCCCTCTAGAGAGTGTAGAGGAAAGGGATTCGGGAGAGGAATGGGGTTCACAAACCGGCTTTGTGTGGTGAAGTTCCTGCCGGGGTTAGTAGAAGGCGAGTGTGTCGAAATTTCGATTCTTGCAAAGGCCGGGCGGTTGTTGAAAATTGAGGGCACAGTTTGTGGGTTAAGCGATGAGCTAGCCCTACCAGAGACTAGCGCGATAGGACTTGCCCCTCCAAAACCCCTTCGGTGCGCTGTGCAAGTTGGTGCGTGTGGCTTTGGGGGAGTCAGCAAGGTGAGCTCCGAGGTTTCACCGAACTTCAATCCAGCGGGGGTTCCGCATGAGAGCTCTCAGGTGCCGGAATTTGACCACCAACTCGGATGGCATTCCCGTTGTTACTAGAAAATCTTCAATCGCCATACAGTCTGATCCAGGTTCTACGACACAGGCCTACTTCTCAGGGGGCAACAGCCTCAGGACTGTCGTGAATGCTTTCACCTGGTCCTGTGCCGCCATGCCCCAGGTCTCTTCTGACTTCTTTGGCCTCCCTTGCTCAATCAACTCCCAGGCCATCCGCTCAACGTCACCAGCACTCTCAGGTGGCTCGAACACGTACCCATGACGTCCTGGCATGATGATGTGGTTGACTGTCTGAGCTGCAAAGCCCATGGCATGCTTGTTCAACTCAGATAACTCGTTTCCATCCTGCTCCCAACGCATCCAGGTTGGCTCCTTGATGCCGTTTGCTTCCGAATTTATTTTCTCATAGGTCTCAATGATGCCCTGAAGGTCGTCTAGTGCGGCTGCCATTTCTTTTGGCGGGTAAGTCGGAGCCTGAGACGACCACCCAATAGGTGGGGTGGCCATCCACGGCAACACTGACGCGAGGCCCGGGTTCAGGTGCTCGTTCAATGTCGTCTGGCTGGAGGTGTCACTGTAGGGTGTCAAGCAATGTTCTCGGTCCCCGAAGTGATTTCCAGAGTACTCACGGACACAACTCTAATTGCCTTTCGATGAACTCAACCAGATCATCGCCCTGTTTTCGAACCCGCTTCTTCGCGTCGCTTAAGCCCATCTTCCGCTTCTTCAAGGGACTAGGTGCATCTCCAGACCGTCTAGAAGAACCATTAGCTGCGGTCGTGTGCTGGGCAAGTACGTTAGTGCTTTACGTAGTGCCTCCTTCAAACTGCAGATTGCTGGCAGGGTTCTTGCTCCCTCGCGGTTGCGTCCGTTTGGCAGGCGCTTTTCGGGAGGGTTTCGGTGCCTTCTTCGGAGCAACATGATCTGTATCATCGCTGTCTGCTCAGGACTTAGATTGTGCTTGCGTAAGGAATTCATCAAACTGACCGGTGCTTGACGCCCTTCTCTTCGCTGCTGCTCGTGGCATCTTTGGCTGCCCAAGGACGGAGGGCTTTGAAGGAACTTGTGTATTTAAGACTGAAAAGAGAAGCAGGGAACGTTGGGTGTAAGAAACCGGCTACCTACTTACCTGTAGGTGTAGAATGGAAAACACCTGTGTGCCTGAGGTATAGGTTTGAGTTGCTACGAGGCAAGCGCACATTTGCGTGGTTGACCTCCGCGCCTTCCTCTCCCACTCAAAGCGGGAGCACCAAGTCACCATGCCCGGCAATGTGCATCATCCTCTCGGACTCGGACTCAGCTACATCTACTACGAGTGCTGGACTCGAATTCTCTATCTTAGGTACCTTAATTGATGCCGGATAAATTTTGGATTTCTTGTAACATGTAAACCCATCAACAATTAAGTAGGTCTAGGTAGTAGGTAACACAGATGCGCAACTTAACACTCACGTTAAGCTTCATGTCTAGATAGACAGACCACTGAGGACATTTGCACCTACACGTGGATACAACGATGAAAATACTAGGCTGTGCGTTTTATCTCAATCATAAGCAAGTTTGAAAGTTTGAGTTCCCGGCGTAGTGCAACCTAAGAACCCCTATAGGTACCTAGCAAGAAATAGAAGATGCAAACTGTAAGGGAATCTTTGTCATACATGATACCGGCTATACCCAAACGTTTCCCTTTTTGATCGCATAGTAGTTACACCTTGAATGCGAAAGCCTCCATTCGTTCTCTCTGTCTATAATCTCAACCGTTGAAGCAAAGCAGTCGTTTGTCTTTTCCTCCCCCAATCTTCAGTCGTGAAAACGGCCGTAGGATTCGTGACCCTGAGCAAAACATTTGGCAGAAGGTAGAAATCAACAATCTCTCACATATCTTGCGTCGCAGCCCTGCTGGAAGCAGGCTGCCTGTAAAAGCCCCAGAATCAAAGACTTGATCGCCACACCAAAAGTCTTCATAGAACCAGATTCTCGTTGTTGTGCGCAGCATCTTCCCGCGTTCACTACCTTATTCAATCCTTCGTCTGCTAAAACAATGGTATCTCATGTGGTCATACTTCGTCACAAGTCGAAAATTGTGAAATGCCCAACCAAGTGACCGTCACAGCAAATTAGTGCGTGTTCAGCGAAAGCCCCTGGAACGATCCCGTCCAGTCATTCTGAGCGATGGGCGACACTCCCTGCGAGTGTGGTGTCGGACTCGGCCCAGACTGTGGATTCGGGAATCTATGTCGCATAGACTGGAAATCGCCAGGTTGCTGCAGAGGCCCGCCAGGGAAACCCTCTACACTGGGGCTGGCACCGGGGACGTAAGGGCCATTGCTTCTGGGATTCCCGAACGCCCCAAACTGGCCGTACGGATAATTTGATGGCGGATATCCAGAGGGCTGACTGAGACCTCGATCGCCTCCAAACGGCTGGTTGAAGCTTGGCCGGAACGCACGACCATCTCGGGATCCAGTTGGAAATGCAGAAGACTGATGCTGCTCTTGTGCCTGCGGATTTTGGCGCCGGTCGTTGCCACCAGATGCGCGCCCAACCCCCACAGCGCCGGGCCCGATGCCACTAGGGGCTTGGATGCCAAGAGTCGGGCTGGCAAAAGACGCGGGATTGATCGCAGACATCCAGATTCGAGTCTTGTAGATTTTGAACAGGTCCGTGACGAGGGAGTTGAAGTTGATGTAGCTGTCAGCGAAGTAGTAGAAGGTTAATTTCTTCCAGTCCCTGGCCCATAGGTTAGAGCAAATCGTACAACTGCCAAGCACGAGGACTTACATCTGGAATTCAGCATCGAGGATCTCCATGTTGAGGCCATGCTCTTTGACCTTTTGCATGCATACTCTCTTTGCCTTTGCCTCTTGACCTTCCTTGTCCCGCAAGGAATGGATTTCGTGACTTTGGGCAAGACGCTTAATGAGCTTCGGGCGGAGTTCGCCTGCATTCGGCTCTTGCATATGGTGTTGGTTCTGGGGCCCCATGCCTCCCACGGCGCTCCCTTGAAGACCGGTAGAGGAGGCGAGGAGACCGGCCCCAGCACCTTCCTGTGCAGCTGCTGCACCTTGGGAGTACATCATGAGCCACTTGTATTGCTCCTCGGCATAATGTTCCTTGAGGTCCTTGGCAGACTGCCAATCAACGTTATCCTTAGCAACAGTTCCGAGATCGGTGCCACGGTCTGCCTCAACAATAACGAGGTCTCCCGGCTTGACCGTCAAGCCAGTTCCCTCTTGGATATAGAACACATCGGCTCTGGCGCATTTGAACAGGACGATATGGAGAAGCTGGTTGTGACGAGGCTGCGCGATGCTATACACATTGCGGTGTGGAGATGGAGCCCTGTTCGCGTAGGGGTTAGGCATGCCATAAGGTGACGGATATTGGTTGTTGAAGCCGGCCTGGAAGGCACCCCCAATATTAGCGCCTCCGCCAAAGTAGGGAGCAACTGCCGACAAGGTTAGTTCAGCTTTCGGCGATGAATGAAGGAGTCTCCACGTACCATTGTTACCAATCCCAAAGGCCGAAGGATCGGGGTATCCTGGGGGGTATTCCTGGGCTTGCAGCTCGGACGCTGAATGTTCTAGGCCCGAAGCAGAGTCCGGGATGGAACTAATAGATCCTTGACGGGTGGGCATATTTGCGAATGAGTGACGCCTGCTCTGTGAGAGATCTGTGGCGGGGAATCCGAGAGAGCTAGACCAGAGGGCCTTCTTTAAGTTGTCGTTCTCATTCTTGCGATTGTCCATGCCATACGGACTGCGCAAAGGTCCTGGGCCATACTCGCTCATGCGCCTGCTCATGGCCCGTTTGGCCAACGCCTCACCCGATTCGTTTGCTTCGTCCAGCTCATCAATGGCATAGTCCGACTCCTCAGGTACAGATTCTCTAAGGGCATAGCCATTACCAACGTAAGCTGCACCGGTCGCGGCGCGAGGTCTAATGCGAGCATTGTACTGCTGCTGCTGCTGCTGTTGCTGTTGCTGGCGGAGCATCGCGTTTTCCCTAGCAAGCATCTCGATCGTCTTTGCTTCGGAAGTTTGATGGAAGGAACCCTGAAGCGACTCGTTTGCGCTTTCGTCATCATCATCTTCTACCTCCTTGACCTTTCCAAGCATCGACCCATCGTTTGCCATCTCACTTAGCATGCTAGGCCGGGAGGGGCGGTGTTGTAGAGCAGGATGTCGCGCGCGCCCAAGGATGGCGGAGGAGCTCATCGATGGTGGAGCAGTCGTCTCGGGATCTAGCTGTCCAACAGAGTACGACTGGGACCGATAGGTTTTAGGCGTAGGATGAAGTGGGATCGCAAAAGGAATCTGGGCGTTTGAACCAGGGTCGCGTGACACCGGAGATGTTTGCGTATCGCCGCCAAAGAAGGAGTTGCCTGCAGCGCTGGGCGGCATGGTCGAGGTGGGGGAAGGCAGAACCTCACTGAGTCTCGATGGAGGATCTCTGCGTTCTGTATTCCAAATGCCAGTACCCCAAGAGAAGGTAGATCCAGTAGGAGGGCGGCCCATGACAGAAGAGGTCGTATGAGAACCCCATGTACTGGTACCGGCCTCGGCAGACGGGGTACTAGGATGAGATGCGGTTGGAGACATGGAGTTGCCAGCAAAAGATTCCTTGCGAGGACGTCCTAGCGACTGCGATGTCTCGTTCAACCAAGAAGGTCGTCTAACGGGCTTCGGGGGATGCGGAGCAGGTTGCGAAGAGTCCTGGCGATGATCGCCCTCCTCGTCCGAGCTAGCGAGGGCCTCTGAATCGGGGGTTGACGTTCTAGCGTGCAGTTTGTCGCGAAGAAGCGACTGGTTGTTCGCCGTAGCCGGAGGAAATGTCCCTTGGCCCAGTCTCGAGGGCGGGCCGGTTTTGAGAGGAGCAGAGCTCATCGTCCTAGCCGAAAAGAGCGTCGGCGGTCCAACTTGCTTCAGCCACCTCCTTGACAAGTCCTATGTAGCAGTAGGGTAGTAGTTAAGCCTGCAGACTGGTATAATCGGCAGGTGCTTCTGGAGATAACACACGAGTTGAGGTCGAAGCTCGGCCACGATGTCAAGCTGGCTCAAGCTTGCTTTGGTTGAGTTAGGTGCTTGGTAGGCGAGTGACGAGGGAGTGAGGGTGAGTGCGAAGGTGGGAGAGTTGAACTTGATTCGGGGATATACGGGAATGATCTGTGACTGGTCAGTTGGCTGATCGATCTCATGATGGGTGCTTGTCGCTGCATCAAACGCGATGTGATGAGGGGAAACAAAACCCCGTGACCAGTAAACACAACAGGCAACGTAGGCGCGATTGCTTGAAAACCGAGAGCGCAACGATGCTGATGAATGTGAAAATTGGGCAACAAACTGTGTAGCGCCACGGCGTGATGCAGTCGCATTCAACCGGGAGCAACGCACAAGGGCAAGCGGAAGGGAGCGTTGGGGAAGCTCACTCACCAGAGACGTAGATCTCAGGTATGTCTATTGGTAGGACGTCAAACGGGCCAAACTCTAGGTCGTAACAAACAGTTGAAGCGTGGGAAGAATAAGACGACTGCAGCTAGGCTGAGGCGAGGCGATTTCGTGGGTGGCGACTCGTCTCGGCGGCGATCTGCGAATCGACAGAGAAGAGAAGTAAGGTCCGGGAGGAAGGCGATTAGTGTCGGGCTTGAGGATGAAGGTATAAAAATGTCTAAACCGGCGCGTCTAACCCAAGGCCCAAAAGAAAGGAAAAAGATTCAAGCGATCAGTGAGTGATGAGACGGGGGAGGGATTGACAGGCGCAAGCACCCATTCGTGAGCGGAAGCCTGGGAGGGGCGAGGCGAGAAAGAGATCTATGGTATGAAGGTTGTGTGGTTTGGGAGAGCTGCGGCGATAAAGGGGACTAGTTGAGGCCCATTGTTGGCGAAAAGGATCGCAAGCAGGCGCGCAAGGCCGGCGCCACAGACACCGAGAATGACGCGGGGCTGACCTGTGGGGAGCGGCGGCGACGAAAGCGTGAGAGGCGGATCGCAGTGGCGAGCAGCCCAGTAGCAGTAGCAGTAGCGCAGTCAGTCAATGTCGCGAGGGTCGGGCCAGCAACCACGGAATGCGGCGGCGAGAGCGTCGACGGACTGGTTTCGATGTGGCGTGTGCTGATGACGTTGGAGGTGACGGGCGGCAGAGATGTGGGTGACAAATGACGGGCGGCAGTGACGAGACGGGTGTGTTTGACAAGAGTGAAAGGTGAAGGATAGCGGGAGGCGGCAGACGAAAGCGGAGAAGGAGGATGAAGAAGGGGAGAGGATGGATTGAGGGTTCGCGGTCGAAAAGCGGAAGGCGGGGGGAGGAAGACAGCGGAGGGCTGCAGCGAGGCGCGCAGTGTTGCGAGGTAGCGTTGCGTTGCGTTCAGTTGCGTTGCGACAGCGCCGTGTTGCTGCTGCTGCTGCTGCTGCTTTGGATGATGTTGCGGCGGCGATGCGTAAGGTTGTGTTGAGTGATGCGACACGAGACCAGGTGTCCGTGGAGCTTTGCGAATTGGAACGTGGAGCGTGAAGCGTGAAGCGGCGCGTGGTGGAAAATACCTAGCTGGCGGCGACACTGGGCGGTAACTTATGGGGTTGTTCTTGGGTTACTTGGGGGGGATGGAGGGGGAGAATACCGCTGTCCACGGAGCTTCAAGTTGAGGTATTGCCCGGGAATTGAGATTGTGACAATGTGAGAGCTGACTGAGGTGGTGGTGCCAGGTGGTGGGTGGGTGACTGCCCGCACAGGCGACAACCTAGCGGCGCAGCAGGGCACTTGTTAGGGGACCTGAGGTACCTACTTAGCGGTGGAGCTCTTGGCCTGCGATTTGCTAGTAGTGGGTGGTGTACAGTACACAGGCGTGACAGGCTAGGTAGACTACCGGGGCTGGCTCAAAGTCTGGGACCGGGACGTCGAACTGGGGAGAAGGGGCTACTTAATTAATTAGCAGCCTAGCGCACCCAGGCCAGGCAAACCAAGGGCGAGTGGAGCGGGGAGTGGAGAGCGGAGAGTGGAGAGCGGAGAGTGGAGAAGAAGGGCTCCAGAACAGATGCAAGAGAGCTTAGCAGGAGAAGGGAAGACAGCCCGCTTGCCCTAGTATCTGATGGGGAATAAATCCAGGTTAGTGCGATTCTCCGAGGATGATCCTTGGCTTAGGGTGGTTTCTGTGGTGTGCGTGTAGGCAGACGGCATGAGTGTGGACTGTTTCCTCGGAGGGGGAAGGGAAAGGAAAGGAAAGAAAATGAGAATTTGGATGTGACGGGAACGTCGGAAGATATTAACACCCCTCTGAACAATAAATAAAAATGTGCGGCCTGGCCAATCTGTGACCACCACTAGCAGTTGCGACGGTGGTGGTGATCTGGCGCCCAGCCTAGCTCAGGACAAGGTGCGGTAACGAACCTGGGGATTGGGTTGAGAAGCCACTGTTGACGCGATCCAGGGTGGCTTTATTGGTACTGTGCCGCTTTGGTCTCAAAGTGGAGGGTCCGGAGAAAGCTAGCATCGGAGAGCTTCGTGGAAGTGCGAGGCGCTTAACGCATGCGCTGATGGGGTAGAAGGCCGGTCTTGATATGCGTTCTGGTCTTCTTGCGTAAGCGGGGCACGATGTCGCAGAAAAGTAGGTTGGAAGCTCCCAGGTTGTGGTTGGTGGTGGGGAGGGGATGAGGAACTGACGAGGGCGTCGATCCCCGGCTCGTCCCTGCTTCGCCCAGAGGCGACTCGAAGATGCAGGGCGAGCGTCACTATCAAGCAAGCGGAAAGAGACCAGGACGTCCCACCTGCATACTACTAATCTAGTCGGAATACATAAGAGTTTTCCGAAGTTCCTGATTAACCCTGGCTAATCTAGCAAATGGCTTTGTGTTTAATGGCATGGCCTGGCACTTCGGGTACTTGGAGGTGATGAACGGAGGGTTCGCCCAGACCACCACCACCAGGCTGAAGTCGTAGGGTACGGCAATTGATGGTCACGGCTACGCTCAAGCCGTGGGCCGAATCGGGCGGAATATCTATTTGTACGGTTGACTACCTTAGGTACTGGACGCAAACCTGGCAACTTAACGCTTTCCTTCACTTCATTGGCATTTCGAGGGTTTATAATCCTACCAATACTAGTAGCTGATATGAAAATGATGTAGCACAAAATGCTTCGTAGAGTTTTCCAATCCGAGTACACATTAGTAGGGGAAGCAGACGGATCGCCGGTGTAGCTCAGTTCGTTCCATTGCATTCGACAGCCGCAACCGCATCAAAACGGACAACTAGCTGCTCTGACCGGTAAACAACTCACCCTCCATTGGCTCGTTGAGTTTTCTTCACCACTTAGTCGTAGAGGGAGGGGAAGTTGGCCAGGTTCAATACAGCGTCGCAACAGGAGAGTCTTGGACTTCCCAAGGTTGCGACGGGATGGATGCCGCCATGTACCGTGTACGTGCAGCGCTGGTCTCGTTGCAGTGAAAGCGGATTGGATGCTCCACACGCGCTACTGCTACCTACTCGGAAGAAGCTCAATCGACCGCCCCACTACTGCACAACCTAGCCCCGACCAGCAAAAGCATCAGAGCATCAGGTGAATCGAAGCGAACGAGGGCAGCAGACACCTGCCCCGCCGCCACTGACCAAGCTCTGGGCAACATGATGAAGCCGGCGCCCGTCCTTGTGTTCAATCCCAGGCTGGTTAACTGGAGCTTGGAAGTTCTAAAGGTAATCATCGTGGACGAGGTCGTCGGTCTTGGGAACCAAAACTGCAGGGTGCAACAGTCTGGTTTGGCAAGCCGTTTGTCTTCACGTTACCTACGGCCCAACAGGCGCCAGGCCAACATGTTCCCGCCCCTCCTCGAACCATGCCGGCAGACTGAAGAACACCCCGCCATTGCATCTCAGCCACACTCAGCATCCTGGAGCGGTGTCCTCCGCATCCCTAAGTATGGACGAAAGCCCCGTCGCGAGGTGCTCTTCTAATCCACATGATGTAGCGGAATCGTCATTGGCCCTGATGTCACCGTGCCAACAGTTCCACCTCTACACTGTGCAAAGCGCTCGTGAGCCGTCGTGGTGCGTGGAAGATTCAAGAGTGAAAGCGGTCTTGCCAGCATCGTCATCCCCACCATATTCATCATCATAATCGTTCGACATCAGCAGCGGGGTGGCGGAAACCACTTATTACTCCTCAGTCGGAATGCCTTGCGTCTAGTGACAGGGGCGCCTTCTCCGGCACAGGTGCCCGGGCTACTAGGATTTACTGCATGGATGGCCGATGCTGCTGTTGCCAATTTCAGCAAACAACATCTCTATCGTGTAAGCGAACCCTGCAATATTTCCACAGTGCACTTTCAGGGAACACAGCTTGACAGCCGTGCCCTGCGCACGTTGCGCGATGCACAGCCGGCTTCTCACTGACCCTGTCAATGACCTGAAAATCCCAACCTGGCACCTACTCCTTGGAGGTTTGCACGCGGCTTGACTTGCCCTGTCGGAAAAAGCGTTAAGCGCCACATATGGCAATGATCTTCCTCAGCTTGCAGACACGTCCAAGTTTGTGTAACCTTGTCGACCATGTTCGCCCTTGCTACCCTTCCCGGATGACGTTTGATCACTGAATATTCACACCGTGACAGCTTTGATGCAAAACGGTCTGTGCTTCATGACGCAAGCTTGGGAGGCCACATGAGCCATGCCCGCTCGTCGAAGTACCGCAAAGTTTTCAATCGTTGATGCCTCGCATCTCGCATCTAGATTTTCACCCTGGTATTGACCCATGCATGCTTCACGATGACATGCAGGCCTGATACCCCGGGGTTACGAAATTCGCCCACTCGATCTTCACTCTTCGGGCCTTGTGCGCCATGCGCCTGTGCCTCATTTAGTAACCTTGAACACACCCTGCACTTGTACCTCTCGGTAGCCGCCATCTAACAGCCATTTATTCCCAGCTTCAGGCCGGCCCTTCTCACCGCACGACGCCATAATGCACTGGGCGAGAGCCTCACCCAGCATCATGAGCCAAGCCTAGATATAACCAAGAAGGGACTTTAGGGGTTATCTCCTAAGACAATCCCCGAAAGTACCGCGCGTGACATGTGCATCAATCGATGCGCGGCCGCGTAGAGTCTGTAACGTTTACCCCTCCTTTCTAGATTCAACCGACATTGCGAGCAAGTGGCGTTGCTTGACTACCAACGTTGAAATGGAGGATAGACAGTTGGCGGCGAGATGGAAGAACGGCAACGCCTAACGCCACGATGTTCAAGGCTGAGACCATGCAGTTGTTTGGTCTTGTTTCGCGTAGTCTTACTAGGGGTTTTCATTTCTCATGTGCGATGAGGCAAGGTTATTACAGGCATCGTGGCCACATCCTTTAATATCAATTGCCCGCAACGAAACTCAACGGGTTGTCATTTTCTATCGAGATCCCCTCTGGAACTTGTCTTCAAGCCGCTAGGGGTTTGCCGTTGTCTCTAGTGGGCTGGAGCGTCGATCTGACACTAGGATGCATGAGGGCTTCTTGCCACGGGTTACACAGCAAGTAACAATTAACTTGAGTGGGTTTCTGCGGAGCCTTATTGGAGTGTTGAAAAGGCCAGTAAGACCTCTAGCTAGCTGGGCTCGCCTAGCTTCTCCCACTGTTGCAGATGTCGCTCGCGCTCGACAAGTTAGTCCTAGAAATGCAAGTTCAAGGAGGGCAAGGAAGCCCGTGGTAAGAAGTGGAGGTACCCCGCCATTGGCCGTTCAATTGGGTGTCAGTCGCAGCGGGGGATTACCCCGGATTTCGCCTCATTCGTGGACCCCCGAAAACAGTACTTGAGAGTACGAGGTGCAGCATCATCCGCCAGCCCCGAAATGCACGCCTCCTTGCAAGACGCTTGCTCTGGTCTAATCTAGTATCCCCGCGTTCGCGAGTGCGTACGTGTGGCACAGCAACGGTGCCAACCAGCAGGGACGGGACAGCAAGACCCAAGGCTTTTGTAAAGCTCCATGGGAGGAACCGTCAACGCGTCCAGGACAACTCTCCTTAGACTCTCTCACCTTTCACATTTCTCTTGCGCGGCACGTCCCGTACACCCAAGTGTCCCGACGGCTGGGATTCGTATCAATCCGCCATGTAACTCCATGTCAGACGTTTGTTTCCCGCTGGTCCCGCACACTTGCAGTGACAGAGAAGCACGAGACCTCAAAAGTGCCATGGTGGTGGCTGCGGTCCGCCGGAATGGGGAGTTGCACTGCGTACCCAACGATGCTACATAGGGCCGCAGACAACCCTGCTGGAATTGTCGAATTGGAGGACGGACGTGCCCAGTAAGTTGGCCATTTTCACCCGGGGTCGTTAAAGTTCGCACGCCTCGTTGCCCCTCAATCCGGTCAGGGGGACGCCACACCGGGCGACGGAGGTGACGTAGGGGCATAGGCATATCTTTTGTCTAGGATAACTCGGTATATATTACGGATGAGCGGTCTCTGCAGTACAATCTTCATTGGGGATGGGGGGGGCTTTGATTTCATCGCAGTTATTACGGTGATGCACGGGCCAGCACGAAGTAAAGCTTGACTCAATTGATCAGCGGACAGAAGGAATCAGTTGGTGTGCTTAGTAGCAGAGGGTGTGAGTATTCGTGGGTATCATGAGGTTTCCGCCAGCTATTATAGATAACTTCAAGAGGGAAAATCCGTTTCCTCTAACCAGTCGAGGCAGCCGCGCCCTTCTGCAGCTTCAGCTTCTCCTCGAACTTTTCGAACTCCCGTAACGCAATCTCCTCCTCTTGATCCAACACCTGCTTGACTCCCTTGACCTCCTCAATCTGGCGGATTGTTAGTATATTTTCTCGACGCGACACACAGAGATTCAGTAAGAGGAAACAACATACGTAATGCATCAGCATGCCCTCGATGCCGTTCTTCAGGGTGACGGTGCTCGAGTCACAGGTACGGCAGGCGCCTCGTAGCTTGAGAAGCACGTATCCCTCGTCATCAAAGCCTCGAAAGTCGATATCACCACCGTCCTCTTGAATCGCGGGCCGGATGCGCGTCTCCAGCAGCTCTTTGATCATGCCGACAACCTCGCTGTCATCCTCGTTGTACGCCAGACTGTCCTCTTCGATCTCATGGGCAGCCTCGCCCTCCTTACGCTCGGCGATGGTCACGATAGTCTCGCCCGCCGTGATGGCCTCGGTGATGAGGGCGAAGATCTCAGGGCGAACGTGCGCCCAGTTGGCGTCGGCGGCTTTAGTGACGGTGATGAAGTCGGCGCCGTAGAAGACGGCCGTGATGCCGTCAATGTTCATGAGCTTGGCGGCCAGCGGCGAGGGGTACGGCGGTGCGATCGTTGACCTGGGGTTGAGATACTCGATGAAGGGCGTCTGGATCTCCTCGGGGACAACCCGGTGGTTCGGTAGGAACTTGAGCGCATCTGGATTCGGGGTGTTCTCGGTCTGGATGAAGATGGTGCGGACGCCGCTGCCGACACCGGCGAGACCAGGCACAGCTGGTCGACTCGGTGCGTAGGCCTGCGGCCGAGCGACACTGACGGCTGGGAGACGGGATCGGGTACTCAGCGGGCGAGTCCATCCCGGCGCTGCTCGAATGGGCGTTTCGGCGAGGGGCCGGGGGACGGAGGCGAGAACCCGGGGGACGAGTCGGGGTGCTCGTGAGAAAGTCATTGTGACGGTTGATCTGTAGATGCTGGAGGGGAGAGGGCGTGAAGAGAAGGTGCACAGGTGTAGGACGGGACTAGGTCAACAAAATGCCTCTTGAAAGAGAAGAAGACGAAGAAGTCGTTGGCGTGCTCGGCTCTCGACTTTTCGCCGCCGACTTGTTCGGTTGGAGTAGCCGTTGCAGCCGTGATAGGCCCGAGCATTAGTAATGCCTGGGCCACTGATGATGCAAGGGCAGGCAAATGCGCCAAGTGCCGAGCCAACGGGACCCACATGTTTCTTTTTTCCGACTTCAACCCAATCTCCAAACAAACCAAACTGCCAACTGATAGAATGACGCGCGGGGCATTTTTCTGAGTGAGCGCACGAGAGACGAGAAAACCCACCACCATCATTCTTTTTGTTGCAATCGTTTCGTTTCAAGAGGGCCATGTCGACAGCGCTCGACAACCAGGGTGAACCAGACCAGCCGGAGTTGTTACAGGCTGTTGATGTTGCTGTGGCTCCGGGGCCGGCTGCCCAGGCTGATGATGCCGTGCCCGAAGGCGCTGGTGCTGATGGTGATGCCGATAGCGCGCCAACGCCAGCGCCCACGCCCTCGCTTTGCGGCGTGTGCGATGTGAACGCGCCCAAGTACAAGTGCCCACGATGCTATCTTCCATAGTGAGTGTCAGCCACAAACAGCTCTCTTCCTCTGGGTCCGAAGCTGACTGTGTCCAAGCTGCTCCGTCGCATGCAACAAGATCCATCGCGAAAACCACCCTCCCGACCCCGAGCCTCAACCCAAGCCCGCATCCTCGCAACCGCAGGCCCCCGAGCCCAAACCCGCTTCCGCCGACCCGACGGACCCCTTCCGCGCCCTCGAATCCTCCGACAAGCTCCGCCTCCTCTTCCAGAAGTACCCCTTGCTCCCCAACCAGCTCCTCCGGATCCACGCCGCAACCCTCCCGCCCCAAGACCCCGAAGCCAAGAAACACGCCATCCCAGCCTCGCTGCTCAAGGGCCTGCCCCCTAAGAAGGAGGCATGGAACCACGACATCGGGATACAGAACGGCAAGGAGGCCCTTCGCAGGGCTCGGCGCGCCCACGGCGAGGAGGGCGACGCCATCCGTGAGTATTCGGAGCTGATTCTGCACATCATCAACACGGACAGTTCCGGGCCAGACGTTACAGACCTGTTGCGGCAGCAGCTGGCACAGGACGATACCAACCTGATCGAGCGCTTGATGGCCGAGGATAAGCGATGAGCGCCACGACCAAGTTTCGGGATAATGGCTGGTCCCATAGAACGAAGCTTGTGCTCAAGGCCACTTTGTACAAAAGACATATTTCGAGAGTAGTTAATGATAATGAGACTTGTTTCCTTTTGATGGAAGGTAAGTTTGTTTATTATGCTAATCATTGGTGTTCCCACTCCACCATCTTTACAATTTCCCTTGCATAGCCTGATTATTTGATTGTTCCTACAACTTAAACCTCCCCAGGAATCCAGACTTTGGCGAGTCTGGAGACGACGGGTCAACGGACTCAGTAGACGCCGACTCCTTTCTGTCGCTGGACTTGCTCACGCTGCCTATCCGGTCTCGCATGACGCTCCACCTCGAGTCCCTCTTGCGCTTCGACTGATCGCTTTGCGACCAGTCCACCCGATACATGTCCACGACCGATGCGCGCTGAGGATTCATCACCACACTTCCCCTGCGCGAGGAGCTGGAGGGCGTCTCCGAGGTCCGTCGCCCGGGCGAGTCCTGGTCAAACTCTTGCTTGAAGGGAGTCGTGGGACCACTGCTCACATAGAATGGAGATTTGTTATCAGCAGAACTGATAGATCCTGGTCGAAATACGGCCATGCTAGTGGTATCGTTGCGCTCGTTGCGGACGACAGCAGGAGGCAGGACTTCCACGACACCTCCTTGCTGCACCTGCTGTCCCCTCATATTGCCAGTGCTCATTCTTCGGGCCATTTCGTTGGCCAGGTCAAAGCCTCGCAGCTGATGCGGCTGCAGGGAGAGCCTCGAAGAGAGTGAACCCGCCTCGTCTTCCTCAGCAGTGCTTTCAAGCACCGTAAGAGGGAACGGGTTGCCGTTGCGGTCATGCGGCTTACCGTTGCAGAGGCTCTGAGTTCTCCGGGACTGCCTGTTGTACTCCTGGAGCGACATGGTGCCGTTGCTCACATTGCCAGGCCCGGGAGACTTGACCTGCTTGGCGACGGTGGCCTTTTCGGCGAGAGGCGCAACCGTAGTCGTCCTTGCGAACTGAGCCGCCGCATTCTTGGGAACGTGTCGGTAGGGGGCAGGCCTTGGGGCGATGCTTTCGTCATCCTTCTGAGCGTCATAGTTGGATCCCTTGATGGAGAAGTGATGGAAGATGCTGCTGCGGCGAGATGCTGGCGCGGAGCCTTGCTTGGGAAACTTTGGGGACGATTCCTTGGCCACCGTGGTCTTTGGAGACGGCGTGGTGTTCTTGGATATGTTGTCCTTGGGCGAAAGCTCGGATGCGGACGACGTTGAGTCGGCGGAGTCATCATCTTGATCTGATGTCACCGTGGACAGCTTATGGCTCAACTCGCTGGGATCAAATGGTGATAGGGTCAAGGACTTGGGTCTGTTCTTTGGCTTGGTGGTGGTGGTGTTCATGGTGGTGTTGGAGTTGGCTACGAGGACCGTCTTCTGGTCATCAAGAGCGGCATCGGCTGGGGGGGCCATAGTGATCATAATGGGGAAATAGAAGATAATAAAGTAAGGAAGAGTTTGAGGATGTTCGAGGGAGTATTACCCAAGAGTGCTAGAGATGCAGGCCGCAGAACCAGAAGCCGTTGTGTAATGTAGTTCTCAAAAGACCTGATACTACTTCTCTAAATGGTGTGGCTGGGCAGGAAACACAAGTATGTTCTGTAGTCGAGAAACTGTCAACCGAGAGAGAACGAAAGGAAGATATAGGAAACCAATGGCCCAGCGCAAGACACGATTCATCCACGGTTGCAACTCTATTTTCCCGGTAGGCCCATCACAGAAGACGCACGACGCCTGGCCCACTGGGCGTAAAGTATGAATTCGTTACTAGATCTATCGATGGCCGGCTGTTTGCCTAACTTTGGGCGGACATAGCGTACTTGAGTCCTCGAGAGGGTAGCACGCGGAAGCGGTCCGGCCGAATCGCTCGAGACAATTGTCATGATTACTGATGGCCGGAGATGGCAGTTCTTCTAATAGGACATGGTGGCGGAGATGCTAACAATTCCGTATGTAACTGTGCAAGGAATGATGATTCCGGGAACAATCTGAAACCAAGTTCCTGCCAGTTTATTGTATTACTGCGAGCACCATATCCACATCCACGGCTGAGGTTTTGGATAATTTCACAGAATTGGCCTAGGCTAGAGGATCTATCTGTGTTCATTGTCTCGGACGAGTTGGGTCAAGCCGGGGCGAGAGACGACGAATACAAAAGCCCTAGCGCCGTGTGCGTCTATTGGAACTCGATCAAAGGGGAGAGGCTTCGGACTGGGGATCGGAACTGACTCTGTCACGGCACCTGGTCGGGAAAGGCCAGCTGCTGTCTGGAATGGGAATCCCATTGTTGGGCTGAAAGCACGGAACCTTAATACCTCTGTGGCTTTACAATCAACATAGCCATGTCCTTTCAAACCAAAGAATTGCACGAGTTCTCACAAACCGTGTCAGACGATTTGTGGTCAATCATGCTTCCAGCAGCAACGAAGTTGCGTTACCATCCCTGGCACATGTAGATTAGGTCTTAACTCTACAACCTCAAAGTGATGGATTGGGAGGACGGAAGAAAGGAGAACCAACTCCGAGGAGATCTAGTTCTCTGAGCGCACTAGCCGCGGGGAATAAGCTCACGCCGCCGATAGTCATTATGCCTCGCGGGTGGCTACTTTGACCGGAAGGCTCGTGCGCCGCCGGTCCGGGAACAGTCAGCCCTCGCAGCGGGAATGTGGCACGACTCAAGAGACAGACTATCGATCAACATCGCGGCTAGTGAGGTAAGAGGACGGTATTGTTGGGCATTGTGTAGACGTGGTGGAATCGGTCGTCTGTTTACCTAGCGGGGAGTCCGTAAAGAAGGCACATGTTGCCGCAGTTCATCTGATGAGGTGGGCAGATCCTTCAATCAGCATCAACCCTAGATTCCAGTATTGCGGGCCGCTTTGACTCTAAGGCAACGCGGATACTTGTGGCTTTGTTGTTCTCGGACGTCGTGGGCTGGTATGCGGGTGGCTTCCGTTGATCCATGCCTAGTATTCCGTCTTGCCGATCGCCCAGAGGCAGATATATTTATTAGAGAGGGTCCTGTGAACTTTGTTTAAGCGACTAACAACTCCCACGCCTATAGGCCGTCCACTATGGCCGCGCGAGTGCCATGGCATGGATTCAAGCGGTCGTGCAAGTCGAGACAATTGGTGACTTGCGGACGAACCTGCCGGCCGCTGTGGAGACCGTTCGCAGCCCCGCGCGGAGATGTACGAAAGCGGTATCCGTAGCATATCGCGAGCTAACTTAAGGTGCCGGAGCCAAACCGGCGCGCCGGCCGTCAGCAAGCAGCAGAATCATGGTTTCTACCAAGGTTCCGGTAGAAAAGCATAGAGGAGGATTGCCAAGCCGATCCAGCCGAGAGACAGAGCTGAAGAAGCAGTCGTCGATCCAAAGAACCCTTGAGCTGGGACACAAGCACGGCGAGAACGTAAAGAGGGTCATCGACTGCGAAAACAAAGGCCAGACCTCGTGGACTTTGCAGATCCGCTGAACCCTCCTGCACTCTCCTGCAAGCCACTCCCGCAGCTGACCTCGAAGCGGCTACGGTGGACGGCGATACGCTCAGGGAGACGAGGTCGTACAGCGGGAGGGGGGGGCTCTTGGGGCGTCGTTGGTGTCTCATCCTGTCTCATTGAGCCAGGCTGTGAACAGTGGCATGGTGTCACCAGTGACCCCCTCCTCTTCCATTCGAGGTGCCGGCTGACTTGCTGCAAGATCTGGCACGCATCACTTGTCGGCGTCTCTTGCAGCGACGTGACAGGGTGTCGATTGGTTGCGAGAAACTCCCACGTGCTTGGGGGGTGATGCAGCACGCCGAGCAACCAGAAGTGAGAGGAGGCTCTAGCAGATGCAGGGTGATTCGCCTTGACGAGTGCAGCATGCCCAAGGCACTGCACAGGAGGGTGTTTGCGATGAAGCAATTCGCGTTGACAAACAACTATCTGACGCCTACCTCAACCACAATGCTGCATCGGGAACGAGCGTTTATGTGGACAGGGATTCGTGTGCTGCGCTGTCACATTTAGTTACCTACCTGGAGCATGTCCCGATCGACAACCCCGAGCGTCCGACCCTCGTCGAAGCAAGGATGGCCCCAAGTCCAGGACCACTGGGCTGCTAACTGTCCACTCCCATGAGCTAATCAGAATGCCCGAGAACAGGCGGACGTCGAACGGTAGCTGAGAATGATTCACATGGTGCAGATGAACGACTAGGGTTCACTCTGCGGGATGAGGCATGTATGTAGAGGGCTTGCTTTTTGGTGGTTCTAGGAGGTGGAGTTCCAGGTCTAGGCCTACATATGTAGTAAAGCTCCAAACCCGGGCAGTTGGCTTAGAACGCCAGGCGCGACGTGACAGGTAACTGACTGGTACCTAAGTGTCCAGTGAAGCTGGGTACTAATAGGTGTCGTATTATGCCGCTTTCCACACCGAGCATCAATCCTACTACCGACATAAGATAGGTACCTAGGTATACTGATATGCCTGGAGTGCGGACAGCAGCCCCGGACATAATTACGGGACAGTATATGGTACAATATCCGTATGGATGGTAGGTAGCCGACGACACACGGCGAGAAGATGGGAGCAACTAGTCGCGGGAAGGGAGGGGCCTTATCAGTTGCCACGTGAAATGGATATTGTCCATGCAGAACCTACATTGGACCCCTACCCTACCTATAGTACCGAGGCCTGCTTTCCCAATTGCCAAGGTATGCAAGTAGTTCCTCGCAGAATGAAGGAGGCATATCCAGAGACTGCCTGCAATGACTGTTGGTGGATAGAAGTCGTATGTAAAGCCCATTCCCGCCCATTGGGTCGGGTTCAAGGATCAAGCGGACCCATGCCCGTTCCCTAATTAATACTCCAACTCTCCTGGTGTCCAACCTCCAGGTCTCCCTCCCACTGACCCCAACCGTCCGTCCCCTGTCCATCCATCCATCCATCGGGTGCGCGCCAACGCCAACGCCAACGCCAACGCAGGAGGACCCTGGCATCAGCACAGCGCTTGGAGCAGTGCAACATGGGGGTTGGGGTTGGGGAGCACACCGATGCAGACGCCATGCGCAATAGGCTCGGTTCTCCCGGTGGACCAACGATACCAGCTCCGACGAGCACTGGGCACCGGCCGAACACGACCCTCGGGCCGCTTCCTGAGGCTCCCATGGCACCAGCCAGCACGAGCATCCCACTGAACGAGCAAGGTGATTAGTGTCGATAGTGGGAGGCCGACGCCCTCTTCGTCTTAACCGGCAGCCTCCTCCCCTCCTCCCTCAACATCCCACCCCGAACCGTCCAACGTCCAACGTCCAACGGTCAACGTCCCGGACCCCTTTCTCCCCTCTGCTCGCCGCTCGTTCGTTCTCCTTCCTCGAGCTCGCGATGCCCTTGGCCGGCTGCGTGTTTTGATCAAGACACCCGCTATCCATCTGTGTCACCCTGCCAATCTCGCCAACCGGAGCGCTGCTTCGCCTCCCAGCCAACCCAGGCCTGTCCATGCTACCCCTCTGACGTGCATTTCGCGTCGAGAACCGCCAGGGACACCGCCAACCCGGCCTGCAACTCGTCGCTGCCCGCGGGTTCAGAATTGTGCAGTATTCGTACAGCAAGTAAGTGCCGTGCGGCGTTGTACATAGTATGTACGAGTAGCCGCGATGCGTCTGCGTCTGTGGGCCTCCTTGGTGTTGACATGACGAGCTCGCTGACAGGTCCGCGACAGGTCTCGGTCTCGGTCTCGGTCTCAGTCCCAGTCTTATTAGTTGCAGTTGCAGTTGCAGTTGCACTTGGTCCAACTGATTCGAGTTGGTTGTTGTTCGGCGGTTGGAAAAGCCTCGCGGCCGAAGAGGCGTTTTCTTTCCCGTGCTCCTCCCTCCATTCGCAAGTTTGTTAGTCACCGTTTCTCGGTTCTCGTCTCCGTCTTTCGCCTCCCGCCTCCCGCCTCTTGTTCCAGTTTCCAGGTGTCCCCTCATTAGCCTTTCTGTCTCCCTAGTGTCCGTCGGGTGCTCGATGCTCCAGATACCGCTCTTCCACCCTTCTTCTCCCATTCCTCTTCTTTTTGGCCCCTAGCCTCCAGTGCTCCACGGGCGGTTTTCCCCACCACGAACTTTCAACTTCGAACTCTGCTTCTCTGGCATCACATGTCCTCCTTCACCTCTGTTGCGAGTCGCTGAGACTGCGACCATGAATCCCGATCATGTTGGTTCACGGCAAGCTCACCCGATTACAGGCCTCACGCCGGCTTCCCGCCAACGAGCCTTGGCGGATTCGCTCCCCCTTCGCTACTCACCTAACGCCCTCTCTTATTCGACCTCCATAAGCCGTCCCCAACACAGGCGCCAGGACTCAGCCGGATCCATTGTCGACGACCCCTTCTTCCAGCGATACAGCCCCCCAGCTGTCTCGGACGACTCGGACGACGGCAGCTCTGTCTACCAATCCCTCGACGACGACGAAGACGACGGCGACGATCGCGACAGCGATGACAACACCCCAAGCCAGCACTGGCCGCCCCCCCGTCGAGAATCTCTGACCGCCACCCCTTCATCGAACTGGGTATGTCCACCGTCCATCGCTCCAACACACGGACCCCACCCGTCTGACCCTCGCGGGGCAGGGGTTGCATGTGTGTATGAGACACGCCGGATATGCGGGGACTGACTGTGACTTCCTAGTCCCCCTCATCATCTACCATGGAGGGCTTCAACATCGCCGTCATCGGGTCCACTGGTGTTGGCAAAACCTCCTTCGTACAACGCGTCCTCGGCCTCACCCGGCCGCCAATCTCGAATGCCACCAGCGTGCGCATGCTGGTCGACAACATCTCCCACGTCACGACCCTTCTCGAGCTGGATCTGGAGTATTTCGAATTGAACCCAGCCCAGCCAATACAGTGGCCAAAGCAGATCAACGGCCATATTGTGCCACGCGTCGATGCCGCCCTCATCCTCTACGATGTTATGAACCAAGATTCTATCCGCGACCTCCCTCAGACGCTTAGTGCGCTCCCCCCTATCTACCACGATGAAGACGTACGAATACTGAACGCGATGTAGCGGCTCTCGCCAACTCTCATCTTCCGTCCAGTCTGGTGGGCTGCAAATGCGAGAACCCAGAACAGGACTGGCTGGTTGACCCAGATGCATTAGCAAACCATCCATTATTTAGGACATGTATCGCAAGTTATAAAGTCTCCTCGGACCGGCCCGAAACCGCCAGAATCGCCCTGAACACAATCCTTAGAGCTGCGATAGCCCACAAAAGAGGTAGGTCCGAACTTGTTGACTTGAGGCTCTTCGGCTCTGACTATATCCCAAGAAGAAAACGGTGAGACAATCTCACGCCGCCGGGCGCAATCTGCCGCCAATCTCGAGGCCCCCGACCCCACCGCTAGGCGACCCCTGAGCCAAAACAGCAAGCATAGCAGAGCGAGCTCCGACTTCTCTCTTCTCCGCGGAGTCTCTACTCCTCCAGTCAACGAAAGCTACCGAGCTCGCAGCCCTCGAGTCAACCAGAACCAGAACGCGGGTCACACTCCGGGTCCGGTGCGCGAATTGGGGGATCACAGCCAGGCGCAAACCGTAAGCAGCATGCTCAGAACTCCCGGTATACGACTCGACAGGCAAGGCAGTGATCCACATATGGATGTGGAAGAGTCAGATGCCGAATCGTACCGACACTCGGACGACATCCCCATACTGCAACGCAATGACGACAACATTTTCGACAAACCCGCAAAGATGGCAGGGGTATCGTTTGATGATTTGGTAGACCGCCTCCTTTCTATGAGGCTGTCGAGGGGGGACAACAACTTTTCCGACATATTCCTCTGCCTCTACCGGAAGTTTGCAGCTCCCGGTGAGCTCTTCTCAGCTATCATTACCCGGTTAGATGAGGTCCGAGAGGACAAGACGACACATTATCTGACGAAAACGGCAACGCAGCTCAGGACCATCGAAATGGTAGCCAAATGGGTGTCGCTTTACCCTGGCGACTTTGCGCGCCCTCTAACCAGGAAGAACTTGGAAGACTTCATCAAGCATCTTTCCACGGAGCCCATATTTTCCATAGCAGCCCAGCATATGCGTCGGGATCTTCATTTTAACGTTGTCGAGGATGATGACACTGGCTGGGCGAACTCAGATGACACTGGCGATATGATTGCTAGTGAAATATTGTCCAAGGACATCAACGAGCTAGCTCCGGGTGTTAGTGCGCTACAGGTTGACGAAGACCTAAGTGGGAGACCATCCGGTAGCTCGGAGACCTCGTTCGTGGATAGGGGAAATAGCGTCGGGAGTCAAGTACAGTTCCACTCATATGACGAGTACGAGAGGGCGGCCGCCGGTCTTGAGCCCGTGGATAACTTCCCCATGAACAAATTTCGATATCACATCTTTATGGATATTTCGGACGACGACGTGGCGGATGAGCTGACGCGGATCGACTGGATCATGTTTTCATCGATTCGAATTCGAGACTTTGTTAGGCACGTCAGTTTGTCTGCGGACCAGAAAGAGAAGTGCAAGAGCTTGAACAACGTCAACAGGATGATCAATCACTTCAACCACGTCGCCAAGTGGGTTGCAAGCATGATCCTCCTGCGGGACAAGGCAAAGCATCGAGCGCAGATGCTAGACAAGTTTATGAGCATCGCACTAAAGCTGCGACAACTGAACAATTACAACGGGCTGGCAGCCGTCTTAGCCGGAGTCAATGGCACGGCTATTCATCGACTGGCGCAGACGCGAGCATTGGTGCCAACGGAGACTCAGAAGCGGTTTGCGCGCTTGGTGATATTGATGGGAACGCAAAAGAGCCACTTTGCGTACCGACTAGCTTGGGAAAACTCGCCTCTGCCGCGCATTCCCTTCATCCCACTCCACCGGCGAGATCTGGTGTCGGCCGAGGAGGGCAGTAAGACATTTGTCGGCCCGGACGGTGATCGCATCAACTGGAAGAAATTTGAGGTGCTGGGAGAAGTTCTGCTTCCCATCATGAAGAGCCAAGGCACCGCGTACCCGAATCTCTCCAAGCATGACAATGCGCGAGAGCTGATTCTGAGTTGCCGGATGCCAGTAGATGAGGAGGTAAGCCGGCTTTGTCCCCGGTAGATGCTGCACCACACTGACACCTACGTTCTTAGGATATCTATCAGCGAAGTGTACAAGTTGAGAGTACGTCTGGGGGATCGGCCGAGCCGCCCAAGAAGAAGTTTCCCTGGTTTGCTAAATAAGGCGAAGCGTGAGGAGTCGTGGTGACTAATAATTTACCTTCGATATCATGCGACGTATGATGGGTGTTTATCAAGGGCATGTTTTAGACTTGTAGCAAGCCATCTTGTTGGACATAGCTAATGAACAGCCTACTAAACAATAGATAGGCAGGTAGTTGGAGCAGGTTATTTCAGTGTGCTCTTGGATACGCCACCAATACCATGCATTTTGAAGCGCTCGACGATATGGTTCTTTTTTTTCTTGAGTGGCTTAGTGGCTTAGTACGTGTTTCGAGGTTTCCAAGTATTTAAAGGACATGCCTGAATGGGGCTGAAAGTGGTTTGACCCTTCGTTCTTTCCTCAACCTCAAAATGCAACCTGCAGCTTTATCACCTGCCTCGCACTGCACATCAAACAATCCGTCCTTAAGTACAAGGCAGATTGAGAGACTGCTCCCTCATTGCCGACATCACATATAACGTGACCTTGGATGGTCCTTTCATGCTCTCCTGGTTTCCTTCATCCTCCTTACATCCCATGGACCTGCCCAGTCCTTGTGCGGATGATGCGCTTGCATCACCACTGCCACTCCCCACTCTGCAGATACTATTGAAGCAGGAGGATCTCGAAATCACAGTGACGTCGTCGTTGTGCCTCGATCTCCCCCCCCGCTATTCGAGCATCACGACCATCGACCAGCTCTTGGTCGTCTTGGAAGAATCGCATCTCTGGATCTCGCGGATGGGCAGTTGTTGCATCGAGGTATCGCTTGCCGTCAATAACGACCCGGTTCTGGACAGCACGCAGCGCGATGCGTTTGCCAAGTCGATCAAGCACTGCGAAGTATACCAGCCCTACGCTATCGTCTTCCTACGCCCGAGCTAACAATGGCTCATAGCTGTGGAGTCGCCTAGGCCTCTGGCTTGAGTATGACTGCAACATCTCGACCCAGCTACCGGGCCTCATGAGCTTCTCGATTCAGCACCCAGACTTGAGTTCTGCCCTTGTACCGCCAATAGGAGCTGTCACCGCTCGATTCCGAGCTCTCATTCTTTCAGTCAGCATTGTCCAAGTCACAGCTAAAGCTCGGCTCCAGCCACGCAGTGACCGCCAGAATCGAGCCAGGAAAAGAAGACGGTCAGACCAGGTGAAAGAGGATCACCCGCCAACGGTGGCTGAGCGTGGTGACGGTCTGTCTTCAGCCCTTGACTTAGACGACAGAAGGGCTGTGGAGAATTTCATCTCGAGCCTGAACTTCCCGTCGCAATGTAGCACTGCGAATCATTCCGGGAAAGATTTCGAGATAGAATCGAAGTTGGTCGCCGAAGAAGCCTTGAACAAAGTCAACAACTCCGCCTTGGTTGCGGTCATGTCTGAACAACTCATACTTGCGCCTGCAAAGAAGTACAAAGGGATTCAGGTCGTGCATGGTCTTTCATCACGCTGTCTCACTAGGTTGGCACCTGGGGTCTTTCACATGCCATATCTAAAGGTATGTTAGGAGGGTAAGTAGTTGCAGGACGTTGCTAACGGCTCTAGTAGACAATATCTGATCGTGTTAGCTTTCTCAAGGTCATAAGCGCTTCATTGGCGCGGATGAATGTTGCAGAGTCCCCGAGCCTACGGCAAAAGACTGCGGAGCTCGCTCTACGAAACACGCAAGGAAAGACGCCCTCTGTGGAGTGGGAGAATATTACTCAGGGCATTGAGAAACGGGCGTGGGACGTTCTAGTGACGAATCCTAAGCTTTCTTCCTTGAGAGAAAGGTCGAAAAGGGCGCGTCCAGTATCACTGGAGCCCCAGTTTGAAGAGCTAAACGCAAACGAGGTTTCCACTAGTATTCTGGCGAAGGCTCACCTAAAAGAAGATTTCTCCCAAGTAAGGAAGGAGGAAGACGTCTCAAATCAAAGCATATTAGACATCGATGACTCCATCTTGGTCAACTGGCCGACGCCGGCAAACGACCAAGATGCGATGATAGACAGCCAGTCTTTCAGCGCAAGTTGCCTGGATCCTCCAGATATCCAAGCTAGTCAGGCCTACGGCAGCCCCGTTCTACTGATGGAACCAGAACATCACTTTCCCGACAATTTGTGGTTGTCGAGTGGTTTTGGAGTAGGGAGCTACGGAAGTGACTCTGCTTTTCTGAATAGCTGCGAAGTTCCAACGCAGACCGAGGATGGAACACATTATGCAACATACGACCCGGGAGGCTTCCAATCCTTTTCCGAGTGGCTCTCACGCAGCGACCGGGGCATTTGACGAGATGGTGCAATATGGCGGGGAATATCAAACAGAGCTTCCAAATGTACAAAACGGACCAGATCACAAGATGAAAGAAAGGCTGTCTGTGTTTGGGACTACATGATTGAAAGTCTAAACCTAAGGCAGCCCGCAGTTACCGAAACATAGTTACAACTTGCGCTTGATGCCGCTTGAAAGGCACTCTCCCAAACCCATTGCTAATAAGTCGATCGCTAAATGAGACAAGAAAACAGAACCAGCAGCCTTGATGGAAATACCATCTAACGGTTCGCCGAAGTAGGGTCCCATCCGGGAAAAATGTGGCGGGTCCTCGCAAGCCTCGGCTTATTTCTTGTTCTTCTTGGCGGCAGCTTTCTTATCCTTCTTGTCCTGCGCCGCCTTGCGTTGCTCGGGCTTCAGAGTAGCGAAACCGATGTACCAGTGCAGGGCGAATTGCAGGCCGACCGCGGCGAGAACGATGAGCAGGATGGTGAAGAGGATGGGCTGGTCGTTGAGAACGGCGACTGCCTCGTCCGTGGCGCCGATTTTGGAGAACCAGTCGAATTTACCCATGGGAGCGAAGGTCTCGGGGTAGGACGAGGCGAAGCTGAGTGTATTCGAGGTGAGATGGGGAATGAGTCGATGGGGGATCGAATTCGAGTGTGCTGGCTGGATAGTCGAGCGCAGGAATAGCGGCTCGCAAAAGAAAGCGTTGATATACGGGTAGCAAACGAGGTGTGTATGTGCGCCAGTCACGTACGGATATTCGAGCTGGTGATGGTGTTGGCAAGTTGAAGAGAGCGAGGACAGACGAGGCTAAACAGGCAAAGAGGTCAAATGGACTGGAGAAAAATAGAAGGGAGAGTCTACGACATGGGAGGAGCATGAAAAGGAAGGGATTACTGAAATCATGGGAGTCGAAACCAAAAGCGTCACAATTCCGATGGATCGTCACTGGGGGTCTGAGCAACTGGCAAGCGGCGGCAGCGATGGCGATGGCGACGGTGACGGCCCACTGGATCCCGGGTGCGCACCGTGAACTGAGACGTTTCACCCTTGCAGCAAAAAGTCGACTGATAGTGCGGCGGCGGCTGATTGGTTGCGAAGAATGCTGGACAGACAGGGGGGAAACGAGCCGTTGTTGACTACCTTTAATGGCTGCGCAGTAGGGTAAGGGGAATCGTACGAAGATGATGAGGACACCGAGAAAGCAAGCGCCGGATGAGATGGGTATTGTGATGAGTCGTGCTGTTTGGGCTATATCTACCATATATCTGTTCTATGTCTATTCGGGCTGTAAGCCCGGACTTCTTGCCATCCAATGTCATTCGCTTCGACACAATCCCAATGCCCTGATGCCCTAATTTGATGGCCTGACGCCCTAACGCTCTAACTCCTTGATACCCTGGTGCCGCCTAACTGCTCTGCCATTAATAACAGCGAGACTAGCTAAGGAAAGAAGATCATATTGATATTCGATATAGGCATGTGATATACAGCCTGGATAGCACGACTCCTTATGGTTCAGCTGGGGTTAATTTGGCTCTTTCGGAGGTGTTCAACCCACCAGTCTGTATGTCAGGTGTGCATTACTCCAACATGGATGAGGCTCAAATGGTAAGTAGTTGCGAAGATGCACGTGACTTCCCACGTGTGACGAACACCCCCGGTACCTTTTTTGGATTTTGAACTGACGGCTGCTCTAATTGGCCTCGTCGTCTTAGCGTACCTCCCGGGCTTCTCAATTGAGGATTCTCGGATCCCCAAAAAACCTCGAGCTCAGGTCGCGCCAGACCAGTCGACTTTGGGTGCCCACCGTCCATTCCCCTCCCCCACGAATTGATACCCCCCGGGACACGATCCATCGAGCGGACCGGACCCCTACCGGTCATGAGCGTCGCACGCCCGGCGCGCAGCCTCCTCGGCCGCTGCCTCTCCTCGACCCGAACGACTCCCGCCGTCTCCATATCCTGCCAACAGCTTCATACCTCTGCACCCCGCTCGAGTCGCAAGTCCCGCTTCCGCAATGTCAAGGCCGAAGAGCTCGGCCTGCTGAAGCCCGAGGGCATGAACAAGTACCAGAAGGAGAAGTTCCCCGAGTTCTCGGAGGAAGACAAGAAGATCCTCCAGACCAAGTACTCGGCCGAGCAGCTCGAGGCGTTGGAGGCGGGCGAGAAGGCCGTTGACCCCAAGGACATGATCATCCAAGGCCGATTACGAGACGACCCGTACCGCCCCAACTACATCGAGGACTACACCGTCCTAGACCCCCGCTACGACCTCAAGCCCACCCTCGAGAGCACCCCGAGGGAGGTCCAGTGGCCCGACCAGAGCGAGTGGATCGACAACTACGGGCAGAAGATGATGAAGATTACCGACAAGAAGACGAGCGACCAGCTGACCCGCGCCATGGTCCGCGCCATGCGCCGAGTCAAGGAGAGCACCGGCCAGGAGCTGATAGACCTGACCGAGGACGAGCTCAAGGACATGGAGGCGGACCCGGAGCTGGCCAAGCGCTACCTAATCGAGGAGGACGTCCCCGAGCCCGACCCCGAAGCTGGAGCCTCCGGACCCGAGTTCATGACCCGCGCGCAGGCCCTGGAGCTGGACGAAGCCATCGACAGGGAGTGGAAGAAGGAGCTCACCAAGATCGTCGAGTTCTCCCACCAAGGCGAAGTGGAGCCCACCAGCCTCGAGCTCCTCCAGGACGGCCCGGCCGGCGTCGAGCGTCTCCACTCGGCCGAGGCCGCCGATCTGGGCAAGGTGCCGGGCGTGCAGGGCCTGTACAAGCACGCCGCCGACCCCGAGGACATGGGTCAGGACGACGCCGGCAAGTTCCAGGAGATCAAGCGCCTGACGGGCATGAGCCTCAAGGACATCCGCTCGCTCCTGACAAAGGGCCTCGTGACCCGCTGGGTCGCCAACCAGACTCGTCTGGGCAAGGTCCGCAGCACTTCGGTTGTCGCCATCGCCGGTAACGGCAACGGCCGCCTCGGCCTCGGCATGGCCAAGTCCACCGAGCCCGGCGTGGCCGAGGAGACGGCCCAGATGCTCGCCATCCGCAACATGAAGCCCATCCGCCGCTACGAGAACCGCACCATCTACGGCGACGTCTCCGCCAAGGTGTCCGGCACCGTCGTCGAGCTGATGGCTCGTCCTCCTGGTATGTTTGATCCCCGCTGGTTCCAGCGAACGCCCTGTAATGATGTGCGAGGCATGATGCTGACGATGGGCTATGGTAGGTTTTGGACTGCGCTGCCCGCACCGGATCTTTGAGATGTGTCGAGCGGCAGGCATCCACGACATTGCGGCGCGCATCCCCCGGTCCAAGAACCCCATGAACTCGGTCAAGGCGGCGTACCGGGCGCTGACGAACCAGCCCGACCCGGAGCAGATCGCCATGGGACGGGGCAAGAAGCTGGTGGATGTGCGGAAGGTGTACTATGGCGGAGCTGTATATTAAAGTGCATTGCCAAATGGTGTAATAACGTGTACCTATATGAAGGGATATTCCCCCGTCAATCTCCCCAGCGTGGCGGCAGAGCTGCTGTACGCATGTGTAGAACGATTCTTGGCTAAGTAGCCATTGTTTGTGCACAAGTCGTGTTCTCCCTTGTGTGGTGTAGGCTTGGCTCTGTAGCTGTTTAACGCGTCGGCGACTTGGCTGGGTATCATTTCTCGTATTTACATTATTCATCCTGCGCGCTTTTGGTTGTTGGTTTTCCCTTTCAAACTCGCGAGGGAGTCGGCCAACTTCCTCCACGTAGCAATGAACCGAATACCTACAACGGCTTGGCTTTTTTTCTCAATTATCCCACCGGCGAGTCCCGTTTCAGGTTGTCGACCCGTCGCCCCAGTCAATCTCCTGCTGCAGAACGATGCTGTACACGCTGGCCTTGAGGAGGGTGAAGGCCAGGCTAGTCTTGCGCTCGAGCTCGCGGAGGCCGTCGAGGATGTCGCTGCTGGGGTTGGAGGCGAGGTGGTCGAGGATGGTGGCCAGCTGGGGAGCGTCTCGCGTTAGCATAGAATTTTTTTTTTCTCTCTCTCAAGGACTAGAGCAATTCAATGCTTTCGTTGATTAATTGAAAGTCGCACCTTGTTCATGTTCTCGGCGAGACGCTCGTACTCGTCGAGGACTTCCTGCTCGAGCGGGGTGACCTCTGGCGGGGAGAGGCGGCCGCCGGCCGTCGAGATTGGGTCCATTGTGCGTTGTTTTCGTTTTCGTTTTGGAGTTGCGACTGTGTGTTGTACGGAAATGCGCGACCGCGGCGAACGCGGTTGAAGATGGAGGAGCTATTACACACGGCCCAACGCGATGTTGGAGGCTTGGAGGGGTTGTTTTTCCGCCCGCAGGGAGCACGGCCGGCCCCACTTACTTACTTTCGGAGGTTCTCGAGGCCGTGCCCCGATTGCCCGTCAACCCGTCAACCCGCGTTAGATACCGGGCCCTAAAAAAGATGTGGTCCATCCGGATGATAATCATCGGGCACTCCGCCAGAACCCACTGCATAATGCTCCCCAACGCAACGATGGAAAATAGGGGACAGTCTTGGAATGATGTTTGCAAATCTTCATTTCAAACCTATAAAGAAAACACACATAATGCTACCAGAAACAACCCGAACCAGACAGGACTCGGCCAAGGAGACGAGCCGAACCAAGAGACATGTCATTCGCGTTCCAAACTCTGCCGTCAGTGATATAAAATAAAACAAAATAAAAAGACACCCAATCCAGACTCAGATCCGTACGCATGCTTTCATCAAAAACTCCCTTGTCCCCCTGAACCCCGTGAAACCAGACCTCTGCATCACGGTCCCTACCGTCCGTAAACCACCAGCTCGTTACCATCGCCGCCAGCGTCAGTGCCTACCGCGCTCTCCGTCCACTCGCTGCCAGTGTCGCTATACTCGCTGTATCCGGCCTCTGAGTCCGTGTACGTGTCTGTGCCGTTGGTGACAACCGTGCCTCTGCTGCTCCTACGCAGCGTCTCGGTATCGCTGTCGGCCCCGTCGTCATCGGGCGCCGGGTCGAGAGCCGCCGTGTCGTCGCCGTGCCGGTCCGGCTCTGGCATCGTTGGACGGATGTCGTGCTCGTCAACCTCTTCGACAGTGGCGCCAATGCCGACATTCTCCTTGTCGTCATCGCCGAGGCCGTGGTCGAGGTCGCCTCCCCAGCTTCGTTTCCGGTAGGCCTTCCCCTTGCCAGCAGGAGTCCTCACGCTCTGGCTCCTCTTGAAACCGGTCGAGGCCGCGTTGTTGTTAATCTGGCTCAGCGACACGATTCTCCTGGTGGTTCCGGCCTGGGCTGGCGCCGCGAGACTCCGCCTAGCCGTCAAGGCCATGTTCATCACCCCCGGCTTGCGAGGGGTCTGGGCCGATTCATTGTCGTTGGCGGGCTTCTTGACCCGTTTGCGACTCATGGCGTCGCCGCCCTTGCTGGCCTTGGACATGAGAAGCACGCGAGAGTGGTCCATGACGCCCTCCAGGATACGGCGCTCTAGTCCCTCGGCACGTCCCTCCATCTCGTATAGCTCCTCCTTGCGGAGACGCATAGCCGTCTCAAGCGAGGACACATCGGCAGTCAGCCGAGTCCTTTGTCGGATCAGGCTCTCTTGCTCGGTTCGCAGGCCCATGATGCTGCTTCGAAGCCTCTGCTCCTCGTCCCGGAGGCTCAGGACCGACGCCTCAACGTGCTCCTTTTCAGCAAGCTTGCGCTCCGTCGCAACGATGGTGTCCTGGAGTGTCCTTTCTTGATCCTCGTGGTCATCCGCGATGCGTTGAGACTGGTTGGACAAAAACTCGGAAATGTCGGCTGCCGTCTTGACCACGGAAGCGTGGACTTTGTCGAGGGTGTCAAGACGCGAGAATGCCTGATCGGCCGTGGTGTTGTGGTCAGCAAGCTTGTCGAGCTTCTCGTGCACGATGGCATCGTCGTACTTCTGAGCCACAATCACGTCAAGCCTCTCACGAACGTCCGTATCATCGTACTTTTGCGCAACGATGAGGTCAAGCTTGTCCCGAACATCCGCGTCGTCGTATTTCTGCGCGACGATAAGGTCAAGCTTGTCGCGAACATCTGTGTCATCGTACTTTTGTGCAACAATGAGGTCGAGCTTGTCACGAATATCCGTGTCATCGTACTTTTGCGAGACAATGACATCAAGTTTCTCTCGGACTTCAGCGTCATCGTACTTTTGCTCAATGAGCTGCTCGAGCTTCTCACGGACGTCCAATTCACCGCACTTCTGTTGCTCAATGACTTGGTCCAGTCGCTCACGGACCTCAGCGTCGTCGTACTTCTGGTCCATGATCAGAGCAAGCTGCTGGCGAACTTCGGCATCGTCGTACTTTTGTTCCACCAGCTTGTTGAGCTTCTCGTGAACTTCGGTGTTATCGTACTTGTCCGGCGGGAGCAGCTGCTTCATTTCCTCCGAAGGTTGGACCTCCACTATCCTATCCTGAATCTCGGTGGCTGAGGACCTAGAGTGCTCGAAATGCTCTCCAACAAGGAGGAGAATGTCCTTGACGGCCTCAAGAATCTTAGGCTGGTAATCGCCAACGTCCCCTTTCAGAAGCTCAACGGCAGACAGAGCTTGAGTAACTTGATCGCGGGTTTGCTGGTGCTCAGTCTTGCCCTCGGTGTGGTTCTCCTCGTTCTTGAGAACAAGGTCCTCCACTGAAGTAAAGACAGTCTTTGAGGCCTCCTCCATCTTCTCCAGGGAGTCGGTGACCGTAGATCCAAGGGTGTCGATGAGAAGCTTCAGCTCGTCAGCGACGGCCTTGGTTCCCACGACAGCCTCCTCGGTGGCGACATCTCGAGCTTCGCTGACCTTGCTCTTCTCGTCAAGCATGGTCTGGAGGTCGTCGTACTTGCCAACAAGCTCGCTGATCTTGTCGTCAATCTTGGAGCCGAGGCTAGTCGTCGCCTCCTCAAGCTTCTCGTTGGATTCAACCTTGACACCAGAAACGACGGCCTTGGAGTCCTCAAACTCCGTCTTCATCGTTTCAAACATCTCCTTGAGGTCCTGCCCAACGTTATCGTTCTTGTCCATCTTCTCGCCCATAGTCTCGAGAAGCTTGCTAAGAGATTCGACGCCAGTGGAGCCCTCCTCGAGCTTGGACTTGATCGTCTCCTGGAATTCTTCGAGGAAGCTCCGAACTTCGGTGACACGCTCGCCGACGCCAGTCATCTCCTCGTCTCGGACAGCAACAGCCTTGGTAGTAGAGTCAACTGTGGTATCGAGCTTTTCTTGGAACTCCTTGACGATGGTCTCCAGGCTCGCGATATCCTCCTTGCTGGCAAATGTGGCAAAGTCGGTGCTACTAATACCATCCAGGGCGGTCTTGATTTCGCCATCCAGGACAGTCTTGATTTCGAGGACAACAGCCTCGACAGCTTCGATGTCAGTCTTGGTGACCTTCTCGGGGTTTTCGTTCTCCTTGTCCGCGCGTTCCTTAATCTCGTCAATCCCAGCAGTGACTTGGATGATGAGAGATTCCAAACTCGACAGCTCCTCCTTGCGAGCGACAGCATCAACCTGAGTGGAGAGAGATCCCATGGACTCGCGAGTCTCGAGCAGGAGCTCCTCGATGGCATCAACATGGTCCTTGCGGACAGCTTGGTCACTATCCATGAGCTCATCTAGGCGTGCTTTGGTGTTTCGCAGAATCGTCTCAATAGCCTGAACGTCGTCCTTGGAGGCAGCATCTTCGCCGTTGACGACTTCTGATTCGTCCTTTCCAACCGCACGTGTAGCGGTGACAGGCTCTCGAGAGCTGAGTTCGTCAACGGCATCCTGAACGTTACGAATCATCTCCTCCATGCGGCCGAGATCGTCTTTCTGGATGTTCTCGGTCGAGGTCTCAGGCTCCATGGCCTCGACCTTGACGCGGAGCTCAGCAATCATGAGTTCAAGGTTCTTGATGTCGTCTTGCTTCAGCATGTCAGTTGGAACCACAGACTGGTCAGGATCCGATTCAGTTGAAACCGCGGCAAGTGCCCGTTCGTTGTTGCTGTCTCGCAGAGTCTCAATATCAGACCGGACGGATTCAAGTCCCAACTTGAGAGCTTCCAGAATCTTGTCATCGGAGCTTTCGGGGGCTTCGGAGTGAACATCCACGGCAGCAACCGCTCGCTCGTTGTTGATATCCCGAAGTGCCTCAATATCGGAACGAACAGACTCTAGACCAGTCTTGAGGGCATCCAGAATCTCATCATTGCCTACATCATCAAGAGATGGGGCGGCTGATTTCTCATTGTTGCTCTCCCGGAGCGCTTCAATTTCCGATCGAACAGTGTCGAGACCGTCCTTCACGACATCAATGATCTCGTTGGTGTTGTCTGCGGGACCAACCGCTACAACGGCCTTCTCAGTAGTGCTCTCTCGAAGAGCTTCAATGTCCGAGCGAACAGCATCGAGGCCATCCTTCAGAGCATCAAGGATCTCGGCAGCGTCGTCTGTAGGGTCTACTGTAGAAGCGGCCTTCTCAGCGGTAGTCTCTCGAAGAGCTTCAATGTCTGATCGGACAGCATCAAGACCGTTCTTCAAGGCATCAAGAATTTCATTAGTGTTGTCAATGGGATCAACTGTCGCAACGGCTTTGTCTGCGGCGTTGTCCCGAAGGGTCTCAATGTCGGAGCGAATGGTGTCGAGTCCGGACCTAAGAGTATCGAGAAGCTCGTCGCTGGTGTTATCAACAGGCGCATCCAATGTCGCCACAGCCTTATCGTTGCTGTCCCGAAGAGTTTCGATATCAGAGCGAATGGTGTCGAGTCCAGACTTAAGGGTGTCAAGAAGCTCGTCGTTGGCGCTATCAGCAGGCGCATCCAATGTCGCCACAGCCTTATCGTTGTTGTCGCGGATAGACTCGATATCTGACCGAACAGAGTCCAGGCCAACCTTGAGAGCGTCGAGGATTTCGTCGTTGGCCGTCAAGTCCACAGGCTTGTTGGTGACTCTGTCCATTCCAACACGGAGATCGTTGAGACCATCGTTGAGTGCGTCCAAGATCTCGCTGGTCTCAGCTCGCGGTCGAAGAATCTCCTGGCGCAGGTTGTTGAACCCAGTGTTGAGAGCCTCGAGGACGTCGTGGTTGTTGGATTGAGGCGGGGGGGGAGCAGGTACCATGGACGAGTTGACTACTTCGCGCAGGCCCTCGAGCTCTGCCTGGAGCTGTTGCTGGGCCTCCTCGCTCGACTGGTTCACCATGCCAGCAATGTCGTCTTTGAAGTCCTCCAGGGACTTCAGGAGGCCGTCCATGAACTCCTCCTGGCTAGCCACACCAGTGGCACGGTCCACGTAGCCCTCGATAGCAACGCGAAGACCCTCAAGGCCATCCTTCGTGGCGTCGAGAACCTGCTCAGTGTCACGGCCGTTGGCTGCAACGTTCTCCTTGGCCTCTTCGGAGACGGACTTGAACTCGCGGCGAAGGAATTCTGTGATCTCATGCAGACGATCAGCGACCTCGTCGTTGTTGGAGGACGCAGGAACCAAGGCCCGGCTGGAGGAAATGTCAAGATCGTGGAGACCCTCTCTAACAGCATCAACCACATCATCGTGAGTCATTTCCATGCTCCCAACGGCAGATTGAGCCACTGGGAACTCAAACTCCTCCAGACAATCTCGGACCGCTTCAATGATCTCGTCTCTCGACAGAGAGGCAGGAGTTTCGACTTGAGGGGGAACGAAGTGCCTTAGGCCCTCAACGACGGCCGTGAACACCTCGTCTCTTGTTGCGGATGGGGGCCGGTCGTCGCGAGGTGCGTACTCCTGAAGACCTTCCTTGAGACAGGCAAGAACCTCGTCTCGCTCCAGGCCAAGCTGTTGGACCTCAATCTCGGGCTTGTAGTTCTCCCAAGCATCCTTGACAGCCTCGATAACATCGTCTCTGTTGAAATCAGGCACATCGCCGCGCGTGGCTTCGCTGTCTCTGAGCGCTGCCCGCATGGCGTTGTAGATCTCCTGGTAGTCGACGGCGGTCTTCTGGGTATTGGTTGAGGCGCCAGACACGCGTCTATGTTCACGGAGGACATGGTTGAGCTGATCCTTCATCTGCTCGAGGCCCTCGTCAATGACACGAGCTACCTCGTCCTTGCTCGGGCTGTCATGATCGTCGGTCGGCCGGCGAGAAGCCGCCTGCTCAAGTCTTCTGCCAATTTCCCGACCCATGCCAAGAACCTCACCGCGGAGCTCTCGGACAAGGGCCTTGACCTCGGCAGTAAGTCCACCTCCTTGGGCAACGCTGTCCTTGACGGAGCGGATAATGTTAATGAGGTCTTCGTTGAGGAGACTAACACCTTGGCTAGCGGCGGGATCGGAACTTCTTCGACTCTCGGTCTTCATCAGGTGCTCGACTCTTTGCAGCACGGGGCCGCTCCTGGGACGTTGAGGGGTGTTCATTTGGCTGGAGGAGTCGTCAAAGCTAATGTTTCGAGGTCTGTTCACACCTGCATTCAACACAACTGCGCTCTCGCTCTGGGCTCTGACTTCTTCAACGAGCTCGTCAACCTTGATTGCAGTGGCCATCCCAGAGAGCTTGTTGGAGACCTCAATCAAGCGACTGAGCAGAGAGTCCTGACCCTCCTTGGTGCCCATGTCCCGGATGATCTTCTCCAGCAAAGCGACCGAAGCGGGAGCTTCAGAACCGGCCAGAGAAGGGGTGCTCATGGAACCCCGTTCAATCGAATCAGAGAAACTCTTGGGCGAAGGAATTCTAGGCAGTTGAAAAGCGGATCTTATGTTGTTGGGGGATATGTTGTGTGGCTTGTTGTCGAGGAAGTATCCGCCGAACGGGTCCCTTGCGGAGAGCCTGTGGTTGGGACCACTACCATCGTTGCCGGTGGTAATGAGCTCCCTCAGGCTCTTTCTGATGTCTTCGTCTCTCGTGTTGGTGGCCTCCTTGAGGCTCAAGAGATCTGTGGCGTTGTCTCTGCTTCTCCGACTGAGTTGGTTCATCTCCTTCTGTAGTGATGTCGCAATGTTTGTGAGGCTGAGAATTTGGTTCGACAGAAGATCCAGCGATTGAGGATGCTTGATCATAGCCGAGGAACCGTTGGTGATGTTGGATAAGGGCGCTTCAAGCTCCCTGGGCGTCGGGGTCTGCTGCGAGCCCATGTTCTGCAGGGCAAGCATTGTTGATGATTGTGGGGGGGTGTTCTCGCCCAAGATGCTCTGAGGAGGTGGTCGCCGAACAGTTGGTCGCACAATAGGAGTAAGGCTCGGCCCTGGAGTTGGCGTGCCTGTGGATGATTCTCTGTCGCTCTGTCGACTTTCATCCCTTTGTCGGACGGGCGTCTCGGGACGGAAATATTTGTCGGGAGATTTGGTAGGCGACGTCATGGGGCTGGTCCCTTCGATCATCAGACTGAGATCTCGGACCGATGCGGGCTGCAGAGACTGCATACGACGGTGCGAGCCACCCTTCATGAGGGACGGCAACATCGCCTCTCTTGCCCGGTCGTTCAGCGCGGCATGCGCCGTTTGGATGGCGCTTGAAGTCCCAACTCGCGACGTGAAGCCCTTAGGCGACTGTGGGTTTATTGGTAGGGGAGGCGGACGTCTTGAAGGATCTGAGCTATCCCACCTGGTGCTTCGAGTTAGACGGCGCAACAATGTTGGGGGTGGGAAAATGAATTACATTGGCACGAGCGCGTTGAAGCTGCTGGCCTCGGAAGAGACAGATTGTTGATGTCTCAGCTCACCATCTCGAGCTTCTCGAAAGCTGTCTGGCTCCAAGGACTGCATTTTGGTGGTGGGGGAGGGGAGGTTGTGCGGTGTTGAGAATGGAATGGAGTCGAGGATTGCTCGGTCCGTCCTAGACTCGATAGTTGTTAATGTCGAAGAAGCGGGTGACAGAAAAACACAGGAGGACCAGGGCAAGGCTTGGTGGGTCTGTCCAATGTTTTTTGTCAGGCACCTACTAAGATGGTTGTCCGGCCGACCATTAGCGCGGGCCGCGACGTCACCCGACCACCAGCATGCCATGACAAGTCGTGTAGCATAACGATTCGTTGCGGTCTGAGACACAGCGTAATCACGGTTGCCCAAGACATCGGCCTTTCTTTTCGGAGTTGAAGCTCACAGCACCAAGATTTTAACGCTCCAGGACTGAATTTGAGTCGCGCCTCTCTCTATCTCGTTATTGTGTCTGGTTCTTGGCAGTTCTCTGCTATCAAGTGCTTGCGCATTTACATAGTGGAGTTTGCGCCGAACCAATGGACTCTGTCGCGCACTAGGCTTGTCGATACTACAAGACAATGAAGGAGCTAGACGCTAGCCCTCCGTCTCCGAGGCCCTCTACTCCAGCCATCCCGAGGGCCGATGATACACAACAGCCTAGTTCTCTTTCGTGATCCACAGCTTCTGTTTGGCGCGAAACTTCTCCTGATAGGCGACAGGGCAGCCACATCGGTTGGCGACGTTGACAGTGCTTTGACCATGTCGGAGAGGTACGTATCGGCAATGCAGTCTGCCTAGCGCCGGCCGAAGCGCTTCTCGATATGATTAGGGCATGAGTGTTCAGCGTAATAGTGGAAGAGAATGGGCAGCATATTATCAGGAGGTAGCAATAAAAGGTTGTGCATATACTCTTCGATTTCTCATAGGGGGGGGGAGGTTTGCTGGCATAGTTAACGAAGGCAAAACAGCGCTGTTCTGATGTCGAACGGGAATGCTCATCTTCCAGGTATCAAAGAGGCAAAGCATGAAGGGCACAAAGGGGACGCCAAATCAAATCGCTTAAATTACAGAGTTGAGTTCTCTCATCAGCCGCGCTGCTCCCCAAGCCAGCAGTTATATCGTCACAATGAGATGTCTTGCATGTCTATACTTCCAATCCCCGGGTCTCCCAATAGCCCTCTATGGTTTTCTTTTAATCCCACATCCCCAATGTCATAACCGTCAAGACTCTACTTCCGGAAAGCAATGTCAAAGGCGGGAATCAAGGTCTGGGCGAGCCAGAACGAGAAGACCAGCTTAGGACCAGTCATGAGCAGCTGCGGCACAAAGTCGATTAGCGTCAAGTCGTAGGTGGGGGTGGAGACGAGTGGAAAACAGAGGGACAGAGAAACAGCCAAACGAAACAGGGAGAGGTGGCGGGGTGAAAGATGGATCGCCATTTCTACGTACCTTGGGGACCAGTCCCTTGAAGAAACTTCCAAAGCCCTCGTTCTTGGCCATGTTGGTCAGGATTCGGAAGCCACCCTCGGGGTTGTCGAAGTTGCGGTTTTGGATTCGGGTCTTGATGACATCGAGGGGAGCAGAGACGACGAGGGAGGCAGAGGCACCGGCAATCGAGGCAACAAAGTTCTGGAACCAGCTGGCCTTGTTGTAGTCCTCTAGGTGAAACAGGTACTCCTTGGCGAAAGCAGAACCACCAAACAACTATCATCGACAGGTTAGCCTTTCAAGTCGCGGGTAGAGAGCAGGGGCACCACATACAGCAAAGGAACCAGGAGCGTTACGGGCAGCAGTCCATCCCCACCCACGGTACAGGCCAAAACCCTCGTCTTTGACGATCGCCAAGACACCACGGCCACGGAAGGCCTCAGGGTTAGTCTGTCGCTTGATCTTCAGGACATCGAGAGGGAGAAGGACAATCTCGCCGATACCAATTAGACTGTGTCTGTCAGCGCCACAGCCCTGTCCGTTCTTGGAGTTATCCGGGTGCTAGTTACCTGCCAGCGGTGGAGTGCATAATGGCCTTGCCGGTCTTCTTGCCGAAGGCGGACTCGAAATCTCGGCCATAGTGCTTGTCCAGGTAGTCTCGGGCGACGGGCTGACCACCGTACTTGTAGATTCGCTGGAGAACCTTGTAGCCTGCAGCGTAGCCCAGACCAGGGAACAAGGAGACGAACTTTCGTCCGGGAGAGACGGCGGCCTTGTCCTTGAAGATGACCTGGTTCAATTGGCTGGCATTGCTGATCTGAAAACACGCAGAGTCAATGGATGAACTCGCTGGGAGTCAATGAGGGCGTTGGGGAGCTCCCTACACGAGACTGGTTACTCATCAATCGCTTGGCAATGGTGTCGACCTTGAAGGTAAAGTTAGCAGGCGTGCCAGGCGGCGTCAAGAGTCGTCGAGGACTCGAGGGGAAACGAGGGGAGTGTCGTACGGGGTGGAAGATGGCCAGCTCGGCGATACCAGCAGAGCCTGTAAGTCGGTCAGTATTTGGTAGAGTCTCGGTTCCCAGGTGCAGCGACACGGGCAGTTGCCGTGAGACAAGCGGGAGGACGAGCGACGAGGGTGAGTAGCGGCAGTGGCAGTGGCAGTGGCAGAAGACGTACCTGAGCCGAGGAGTCGAGCCAAGTTGGATTCCTTATGGGGTCCGGAAGAAGCTGGAGGAGACATTATGGGCGGCGGAGGGGTAATTGGGAGGGGAGATTGAAAGGTCGGACAGTGCAAAAAGATGTTGTCGCAAAGTGATGTCGCAAGCCGGCCAATCTGGAAATTTTTCCAAAATGCTCTCTCACTCCTACCGACGTCGGAAGCGTGTGCGCCCGCGGCGTCCCACCCTTGAAAACTTGAGTATTGAGCACTGAGCTTACTACCTAGGTACCTAGTACTAGTAGTAGTCGTAGCACTGGTGCCAAGTACTACTTTGTGCCTCGACGCCTCGACCAACAGGCGGTTGGATCCGCATCCCCTCTGGGCCGGGACCTGGAAGCAAGGGACTAGTTTCTTAGCGCTCTGTTCGAGGCTTCACAGATGTACTGCAGATGTGGACATACTTACTTCTCCCTATAGCTCCGAAGCAGTGCGCTAGTACTAGTACTAGATACTACTCCGGGCATGCGCAGTTCCATCCATTTGGCCAAGCGGCTTTATAATGTGGAGGCGACCTCGTCCCATCTAATCTGTAAGCCATCTTGCCATCCTACCCTGCAGAATTGCCGCTGAAAATGGGGAAAACACTTTGACAAAGGCTTTGATAATGTGAGCTGGCCTTTATTCCGTGATCACGCGTGATTACAGTGGGAATCACCATTCTCAAATCAAAATTTTTGTTGAAGTTCAATGTGACGGGGAACAGGAGCGGTGAACCTCGCGAAGATGTTTTCTGCAGGCGGAAATTCTCGTTCTAAGACATCATAATGAGACCCAGCCTATTAGATACTTTATGACCAAGATGCGTTATTTAAAAATTCGTGCTATTCGTGCTGTAAGCCCGCACTTCTTGCCCTATCATTCGTTTTAACACGGTCCTAATGCCCCAATGCCCCAATGCCCCAATGCCCCGATGTCCTAGTTAATGCCCTGACGCTGCAACTCCCCAACGCTTTTAACGCCCCGATGCCCTAGTGCCCTTACTGCTCTTCCATTATTGATGGCAATACTAGGATATGTCTAAGAAGAGAAGAGAAGAGTGAAAGTCGACATAGGCATGTTATATATAGCCTGACTGGCACGATTCTGACTAAACCCACAAATAGACACGAGCTTGAACCATCAAATGATGCATCAGCTCAGGTGCAGCAATGCCGAGAACCCAACCATACCACTGGCGACCATTCAAGACAGCAGTGCACGAAACCTCTTGGCCAGCATGACCTCTCAGTTCAGTATCCTACACACACCGTAGCATATGTAAGCCTGAATACCCATCCGGCTTCTGACGCTAGGATATGTTGACTGTGGTAACGATGACAGTGACAGCATTGATGATTATGAGGAGTATGCTCCAAAGCGGACCATTCTAGGCTAGAAACTAGTACATAAGCAAATGGAGTCTCCCTATCCTTCTTCCCAGCTATGTGCTATTCCCCAAAACCCCGTCAGTAGTCCCTGAGCACAGCAACCATTTCGTCTAGCTTCATGACCTGACCGAGCAGTTTGTTCTGCGCTTCCAGATGCAGGTTGTACTTGTTGTAATGCTCCGCTGTCATTACTTCTTCTTCCTTGCCCTGCACGTCCTTCCTCTCCACGAATGATAGGATGTTCCGCTCTCTGTGTCGTTCGACTTGGAGAGTTTGCAGGCATCGAAGCATAGCTTTGTAAATATCGTCCAAGGCCTGCGCTTGAGTGCGTTCCTTGTCGAAAAACCAGAAGAAAAGCGTTCGGTTCGCTAATCGCATGTTGTCCCTGGGAACTTCTTGTACGTCTACCAAGCCCGCCATCTGCATCGCAAGCATCTTTCCTTGGACGTCGCCTTTTTTCATGAGCGCAGCCGAAGGCAGCATCTTCTCATCGAGTTTGCCCTTCTCGCGTAGGATTCGGGTGAGTCTCAAGCCATGTCGACCATGGGATTGTTCAATCATGGCATCCAATTCGGTCTCTCGCAGCCTATCCATGAGAAGGGTAAAGTCGACCGTCCACTGACCACGCCCCATTGTCCCACAGTGGCGGATGAATTGGTGTCTACTTTCGGCAAGGAGCAGAAGGTGTTGACGCATCTGGCTGAGGCGGCTTTCCTTAGGAGCCGCAGAGCTTTCAAACTTGACCTTGGTCGCGCGGTCGCCGTTGGTTGCGCCTGGCGCTTGTTCGCCATCGTCGCCAAATATGTTATCATCATTGTCCTCATCGTCATCAAGGTCGAGTGTGCCGACATGCCGTCGTCCTAGAGGGCCAAGGTCCGAATCGTCCGAATCATAGTCCTCATCCGGGGGCTTTTCCCTCAATTTCTCAGCGCTCTCAGCGTCGATCTTCTCCTTCGACGCCTTCCCAATCCCTGACTGGACGTTGATGGATTCGTCAAGGTGTTCAAGAATGTCCATAGTTGTGACGGTGACCTGCTGACCAGGTGTCTCCTCATCGAGCAACGAGTCTGGTCGACATCTCGAGAAATTGGTTGTTAAGAGATCAAGCACCGCTCGATAGATCTCCCCAGTCACTTCACCAAGTATATCCGCCACATAGTTGGCCAACCGTTGATTGCGTAACTCAACCAGGCACCTCTCGTGGTTGAGCCTGATAATGACGTTGGGCTGGCTGTGGGTTAGTACCAAAAAAGTTTGTCAGAGGAAGCGATCCTTACATTAAGCCGGGGGGTATCTTCCTCGTCTGCATGTCCGTTTTGAGCTCGGCCGTTGGCCAGTTTCCGTCTTTTAGGGACAAAGCCTCCAGTTTGGTCCAGCTGCCGTTTTAACGTCTTTCCTTGATCCCGGAAGGATCGAAAGCGCTCAATAATTTGGCGCTGAGCCTCCCCCTTGTTCTTTGCAGCCACCTGGGCAGGGCCTGTATCCAAAACGTCACCCTCAATCTCGCGATAAACGTCCTTTGGGTTGCGGAAACTCTCTGGTCGGACAGTCTCGATGATTTCTGCTCGAAGAAGACGGCATAGGACAGAGTTGAGGTGGTTTTCGGATCCAATTAACCCGTTACGCGACGCATGATTGCCATTCGTGTGCCCGTTGGCCTTGGGTGCTCGCGACCCAAAGGCCTGGGCAAGGTCGGCGATTCTGGCATGGCCCAGGAGCATGAGGGTCTGGACCAGCTCACGCTCTGCCGTTCCATGCTGCCTGTCGACGATCTCGAGTATCTTTCCCGATCGAACGAGGCTGTAGCAAGCCTGCGCGTTGGCTTCGTAATTTGTCGCGTTGGTGTCGGGGTTCGTGTGGTGGTAGAGCAAATTTTGCTGAATTAGAACGGCGAGGCCATTTCGCAAGTGTCGCGGAGTAAGTGACGTGTATTGGACTAGTTGCGCAATTGTCGAGCGACCCTTGGTCAGTAACGCAGTCAAAATTCGCTGGTTGGCGACGACAAAGTTAGCCCCGTGATCTCATGCAAGTCAAGACTCTTCATCAAGAGCAGTAATCGGGAGGGAGGGGTCGTACCGAGGGCAGTTCGCCGTAGAGATCGTTGACTAGGAGAGCAAAAAGCTCAGCGGCATGTTTTGTCTGCAAAGGCGCAGCCTGTCAGCGTCGTCGGCGCGCGATGGCGGTCGTGATCCTCGACTCACAACGAGCATTGCTTTGCTCCTAGAGATCCTCTCACTATCTCTAGAGCTAGCAATTACTACCGTGGAGTCATTGATGTCCCCAAGGGCAGCAGATTCCACGAGAACGATCTGCGAACGACAGAGGTGCAGAGATTGGGCGCAGTGTAGCGGGCGGGAGAGTGACAAGTCGGAAGGGCTGGCTGACGGCGAGGGCGCGTTAACGTTTCGAGGAGGGCCACGGCGCAAATCGACAATTTTTCTTGGTGTAAGTGAAGCTTGGTGGTAGGTGGGGTGAGGTTTTTCCTCACATGCACATGCTTCTAGCGAGAGTGACGGAACGCTAAGCCAGGTTCAGAGTCATAACTCCCCATTCACGAAACATGGGCCAATAGCAGCAAAATATTCATTGTCGTGACTCTTTCGTCAATAGCACTTCTAGGCTTCTATGCGATGACTTCTTGTTTATCATTATAACTCTGGAGCCTATACAATAGAACTAAGTAATCCCTGAGATATCCTCAAGTTCCGCGCTCAAGTCGAGGAGTTCAGCCTCGCCTCACATCTGCATGTATGGTCCTTGAACTCTTCTTTTCCAGCTTCTCCTTTTCAGGCTTAGACAGCAAGTGTGAATATTTCTGCAAGCGCGTCGGCTCTTGGACAGCCACAGCCCAGTTGCTTCAGTGCCTCGCCGGTAATTAGGCTATGTGCCAGGCCAATCCAGATCGGCGCTGGGCCAATGCCCGGGATGGAAATCTGGCTGACCGGAACAAATCACGTGACGTTTCGAATCGTTCCCTGTTCCCGAAAATTAGACGGGAGCTTTTCGACGAGGCACTTCTTTTGGAGATCAATTGCTCCATCCCGACGGCCGAAGGATTGCCAATTGCATACGCCATTATCCTCGACAATGATCTCGAGATCGTCCCTCGCGAGAACTGCGCAGCAGGCCGCTCGTCGGTCCTGCGGCGTCCAGCGACGAACATTTGCCGCTGCTGCGTCGGCTGGATCGTACGAGACCTCGGATGTGTCTGGACTGAAGGTTGCCTCGCGAGACGCCCACGGACCGACTACGAGGCTTGCGATCGTTGCCAAGGCTGGTACGCGATTCCAGCCTCTGCCTGGCTTGACCGTTGGACTGGAGGAGTTCGCGTTCAAGGTGAGGAAACTCGATATCCGAGGCCGGGACTTGAGCTAATTTGCCGGGTCCCACGTAGAACACCCAGCGACGATCTGCCCTTCGCATCACCCGCGAGTCCGAACTGCTCGGTGGTCAATTGGCCTCCTCGCACACCAGGGAGGCTGTTGTTCTCGAGGCCAGCTTCCTCCGCGAGGACCTGCCCTACTTCACCGAGCTCCTGGCCGAGGTTGTCTCGCTGACCAAGTACACCAGTGAGTGAACCAATCGTGGGAAACACGTCGTTTGCACCGGCATTGACATCATTGATAGCCCACGAGCTCCACGAGGAGGTTGAGCGAGTCCTGCGCCTCAAGCAGATCGCCCTCAATGGCAATGTCCCCGCCATCGCCCTCGACAACGCCCACGCCGTCGCCTTCCACTCCGGTCTGGGCTCCTCCCTGTACCCTGCCTCCTCGACCCCCTTCCAGAAGTACCTGAACGAGGAGTACATTGCGGGCTTCGCCGACGTTGTGTACTCCAAGCCCAACTTCGCCATCGTCGCCGATGGTGCTGCGCCCGACGCCCTCTCCAACTGGGTTGGCCAGTTCTTCAAGGACGTGCCCGCCACCCCCCGAAGCGGCCGGACCCTCAAGACCGAGGCCACCAAGTACTACGGTGGCGAGCAGCGGACGAGTCACACTGCTGGCAACTCTATCGTCATTGCCTTCCCCGGTTCCAGCTACAGCTCTGCCAAGGCCGAGATTGCTGTCCTTGCCTCCCTTCTCGGTGGCCAGTCCAGCATCAAGTGGACATCCGGCTTCAGCCTCCTCTCTAAGGCTACCGCCGGCACCTCTGGTCTCTCTGTCTCTACCTCCAACCTCACATACTCTGATGCTGGTCTGCTGAGCGTTCAGCTCTCCGGCCCTGCCCCCTCTGTCCGCAAGGGCGCTGAGGAGACGGTCAAGGTACTCAAGAGCATCGCTGCCGGCACCGTTGCCAAGGAGGACGTTACGAAGGCCATTGCCAACGCCAAGTTCAACGCCCTCGACGAGGCCCAGACCCAGAAGTCCAGCATCCTCCTGGCCGGCTCTGGTCTTGTCAACAGCGGCAAGGTCTACGAGACTGCTAGCCTCGCTCAGGCCATCGACGCCGTTACTGCCGAGAAGTTGACGACGGTGAGATTGCTTGTTGTCCTATTACCTTACTACGATGCTAATGCTGTCTACAGGCTGCCAAGGCCCTCCTCGATGGTAAGGCCACCGTCTCTACCGTTGGTGACCTCTTTGTGCTGCCTTATGCCGAGGAGCTTGGTCTTCGAGTATAGATGGGGGTCCAAGAGGCGTAAATTCTTGTACCAACAGTCAGAGTCGTCCAACGAGGTGGAGGTGATGTCCTCTTTGTGAATATTTGTAGTAGAAATCCTTTGGTTCATACCATGTGTCCTCTGTTCCACTCGGCGACACATTAAATGCCCCAATATGCAGCAGGCTGGCAGTGTGGCTGTGGGGAATATATTTGTATCCAACAACTTGCCTCTAACAAACAGGGGCGGTACGTTATGCGTGGATTGCTCGAGCCACCATGGTTCGATTGCGGCTCACCCACTCAATCACACGAAAAATGCACAAACAGGTGGCTTTCAGCTATGTTGCTCCCAAGGCTGTCTTTTGGAGGGCTGATTAGAGGAAATGCGTGAATCGATGGCCACCCCACCTTCTGGACGTAGTGAATCCCTTTTCTCTCGATGCACACATGCGACCACGAGGTAGAGTTCTGTAGAAGCTATTCCCCCCCTACTTTAAATATCTGCAGCGTCAGCCTCGTATTGCGGACAATCCCGCCGTGACACCAACTTATGCAGAGTTGCCACGAAAATAACAATCGCCCTGGGATCTAACCGCGCTGTCCCGAGACTTGCGGGAGGGTTCAGTTCCAGATGGTTTCCCTGAAATCGGAGGTCCGGGGTAGTAGACGGGTACTTGGAGAGTACACGCAGGCGTTTGGGGAGCGTTGTCAGCGGAGACAAACCTCGCACAGTGTGGTTTCGACGAGTGGTTGTTTGTGGTTGGGTGTGAAACTGCCGAGAGCGTTGGGCAGGGATAGCTCGGATTGGTTCAAAGACGAAAGAAAACTGCCTGGCACTGTGCCTGGCAGGTCCTATTTAGGTTATGCGGTGTACCGGCTGCAGCCACAGGGTCACGCTGTTCCACGGGTGTTTAGGACAGACAGAGACTCACTAACAGGCCACTGGATGAGGCTCACTTTGGTGGTGTTCTACCTACGCGTAAGGTAAGAGAGCTGGAGAGCCCAGCCCGAGCAGCTCTGAGGGTCTCGAACCCCACACAGCCCCTCCCCGAGAACCACCAGCGGCGGGCGGCCAGCGGCAGCCAGCAAGCTCCCACCACACCTTTTTTTTGTTTGGGGCGCTTTAATTTTTTTTGTAGCCAGCCCGCCAACCGCCCGGCGTCCGGGAAGCCAGAAGTAGAAACAGAAGCACCAGCGGAACCGACAGGGTACCTACTCACAAAGGGTAGTCTACCTCGGAAAACAATGCCTCATCACCACGCCGATTGCCAAAACTTCGACCTCAGATCCTCCCTCTCCCTCCACGACCTGGCCCAAACCCCGCCGCCGCATGCCCTTGTCGCCCATTGGGAGGCAACTGTAGCAGCACCGAGCTGGACGCACCGCTGCCGACCACCTTCTCGCCGTCTCCTCGCTCGCCCCGTCTCCTCCAGAGAGCCAGAGAGGTAAATCGCAGTCCCCCCATTTCTCCCAGCTACCCCCGTCTCTCCTCCCTCGCCCCGTTTCCTCGCCAGTCGCTCCTGGGTGCTCTTTTGACCCGCCCCAACTTTCGGGCCCTTTGTCCTGCATCTCCGTCTGCGTCCGTTTGCGCCCTGCCCGCCCCTGAACCCGAACCCAAACCCAAACCTCGTCTCGCCAGCCGTTGGATGCGTCGTTGCGTCTTTGCGTCTTTGCATGTCGATGCAGGCACTGACATTCTCCCCAGTTTAGAGCGACCTGCTGGTATCGAGTCTCTTGCCTTCCTTCAACAACCTGATCGTCCTTGATCCGTTACTGTTACCGTCACCACCACCACCACCACCGTCCTTTTGTCACACGAGCAACGCCGCCAGTTCCCACAAGGTAAGTCCGACTTCGTCGCTGTCGACAATCACAATCACAACACGCCTCGCCTCTTTGGTTCCCAACAGGTGCCCCTTCAACCCCACGACTGTTCTCCGTTTACCCACCCCAGTCACTGTAGCGTCACGTCATGGGCTTCCATCGGACGTGGCCTCTAGAAACCTCACCTTCCAAACTTGTTCCCCACGACGCCCTCGATACGCACCCCACAAAAGACCTCTTACCACGTCTAACACATGCCTCTTCTAGGGTTGACAAGTGCGCTGCGTTTGCGAACCCACCGAGATACTGTCCATCCCGTATCGCCACGCAAGGCATTCCCGGTAGCGACCTACGGTCGAGGCGACGACATCTTGACACTCGTTTGAGAAGCCATACAACGATAAGAGAGTTTTCAGCATGCCCCTCCCGAAGAAAGACGGCATAGCAGGTGGAGGTGCTGGGGGAAAACTGGACAACCGGCAAAATGGTAAGTCGTCCAACTTCCGATCTGCACTGTTTTTACCCTAACGGGTTTCACAATAGGAAATCGCACTTCATTTCGTACCGACGCGGCCATTTCCAACAGCCGATTCGGTAACGAAAGAGTCCTCCAGCCTTGGGTCCCCGAGTCGAACGATGCCACCAACGGTGCTCTAGAAAAGTCCAACAGTGGCGGAGCCTGGGACCAGTTTGCCGAGAACGAGAGACTCTTTGGTCTTAAGACAGACTACGATGAGAATATCTACACAACTGCCATCAACAAGAACCACCCTCAGTATCGCGAGCGAATAGCTGCTGCTGAGAGAAAGGCGAGAGAGATTGAGCGCAGCGCGCCTACCACCGCCCATGTTGCCGAGGAGCGAATCATGGATCATGTTGACGGCGGAGATGATCAGGGCGAAAATGAAGAGGATAAGTATGTGCCTTTTCGATCGATTCGTTTCATTTTCTAGAGTGCTAGACTGACAGTTGCCAAAGGTATAGCGGCGTTCGGCGCCAGGACTTCCCTCCCTTGGCTGGCCGGGAAAACAAGTACACGCCCCCCGCAAAAAGAGCTCCAGCCGGCCAGTCCAACGTCAAGGGAGCTCCCATCGACCCGGCCATCATTTCCTCTCAGATCAAGGCACCACCCAAGAAGCAACCGAGCCCCGCTCCCGTCACAGCTCCGGAGGAATCGAAGACTCCAGTCGCTGAATCCAACAAAAACGGTGTTTCCTCCAAGAGTGAGGATCAAAAGCAGGCAACCGATAAGAAAGTCGCCGAAGTCACAACAACTGAACCTAAGGCAGCGGCTCAGCCCGCCAGCACCAAGGCTACGGATGCGAAGCCCGCTGAAAAGCCTAGTACCCCCCTGCGAAACTCTACCGCCGCCACCGGTGGCCGCAATGAAGCCACTCCTAGTGCTACTTCGACAGTTGAGCATGATGTTCTAAAGGAATTCAAGACATTTGCCAGCCAACAGCGACAAGTTGCCGAGAAGGCCCGCAGCAACAAGGCCAAGGCTGACAAGGAAGTCAAGCTGACAGAGTTGAAAAAGTTTGCCAACTCTTTCAAACTTTCTACCCCAGTGCCGACCGACCTAGTCTCCATCATTGCCAAAGACCCGCTTAAGCAGAAAGAGATTCAGGCCAAGGCTATTAAGAACGCCGAAGACGTCGCGAAGGCCAAAGCGGACTCGACAAAGGAGAAGACGACACCGTCGAAGGAGACTCAGCCTCAAGCAGCCGGACAGACGACACCAGCAACTGCCAGCACAACCGTCACCCCTAGTGACTCTCGACCTTCGCGCACCTCGGCGAACACCCAGCCAACTCCTCCAACCGGAGCTCAGAATCGCCATGCCGGAGCTCGCCAGCCATTTCCCCAGCAGCAGTATCACCAGCAGTACCGGAACAGCCGGGGTGGAGGTCAGCACAGCCAACACGCCCAGCACGTACCTTCGCAGCAACAGACCGGTTCGCTTGCTCAACGACTCCGTAACGTCGAGCAACAGAAATTCTCTCAGCCTCCAGCTCACGCACCCACCACAGAAATGCGCGCTCCCCCAACTGGCCCGGCCAACGTGGAGCCGGGATATAATCGACGCATCAGCGGAGTTCCTGGCCACATGGGCCCCAAGTTGAACCCCAACAGCCACGAGTTCAGACCAAGCCCCTTTGCCGCGACCTTCAACCCCAACGGACCTAGTGCCAGCTCGAGCCCACGTTCGGCAGTGAACAACGTTGTTGACGCTCCTGCAAGTGCTCCAGCAGCTACAACGGGTCAGCTCATTCGTCGCAAGACTAAGGCAATTGACGTCAAGAAGTGTTACATCCTTTCACACATCCAGACCTTTACACCTGCCCAGGGCCGCAACTGGGATGATAACGCTGGTCTCCGCCCCTCCTACGATACTCTGCCTACATGGCGACAGCTTCAAGACAACGAGAAGCCTGATTCCACGATGCGTCTGACGTACAAGGAGTTCTTCGAGCGCCAACCCTTCGGTGGGCCTCCCTTGGCTACCCCCAACCCCCAGCACGTCGTTCCGCAGATGCCTCACCAACATCAGCTGCCATTCCATCTCCAGCACGGCGCGCATAGCATGGGGTCGAGGCAGTCACCGCACATGGCGCCGATGCAGATGCACACACCGCAGCATGGGCCTGTGCCGCACCCCCCGTATGGCAATGATGACCATCGGATGATGCATTCGAACTCGGCGCAGTCATTTGCTTCGCCTCGACTGGGCAATGTCCCCGTGGCAGCTTATCCTGGCGTCAACTCCCCGCAGGTACCCTACAACCAGCCGGTTTACATGGGGCCTGGGACACCGCAGATGGGCCAGTTCCGCAGCTTCTCCAACAACCCTCAGTACATGTCGCCTCAGCAAGGACAAATGGGCGGACCGATGATGATGCAGCCACAGTTCATCCCGGGACCACAGGGAATGGTACCCGGACCCCAGATGATGTATCCCGGAAACCACCCACAGTTCATGCAGTCCGGACCTCAGCCGGTGCCCGGAGCCAACGGCTATCCTAGCCCGGGACGCCCCGCCGCGCCGATGATGGTTCATCAGGGATCGCAGCAAGGCCAGCCGATGTATGGGATGAGCCCTAATGTGCAATACAACCAGCCGGTGTTCACTCCGGGACAGCCCAGTGGACCCAGTAAGTGACGCTTCGTACGCTCTGGGATGAACAAGAAGGCTAACAGCGTTTAGTGCGAGGAGGGTACGGCAGTCCTGGACCACAGCACTTTGGGACCAGCCCCCAGCAAGGACACCAATATGGTCAGCAGCACCGAAACGGCAGCAACAACTACAACAAGGGCTATGGCGGCCAGGGACACCATCAGACGCCACAGACCAATCACGTTGTGCCGGCTGCGAGCCAAGGCCGGACGACGGACAGCTCAGACGAAGCCAAATAAGGGGGATGCGACGTAGCATCGGCCCCTCCTTGAATCATAAACCACAGCGGCATCTCTAGCACAATTTTTTTTTCGAGTGGCGGCGGTCTTGCCGAGTCATACTTTCTTCTGGCCCTGCCATCTCAGAGTCTGGGTTACACACGCAACAGCGATGGGTGCGAATCATTGCATTTAGGTTGCAATATGGAGCATTATTACAGAGTCGCGCAAAGTAGCAGTACAGCCTAGACATGGGAGGCCTCGGGCCCGTGTTGCCCGCGGGTATTTGGGTTAGCAGGTGAGCCGTTGGGTCGCTTACGGTGGGCCGAGACCGGGCATGATATGGCACGGTGGCGTGGAGGTTGTTGTTATTGTTGTTGTTGTTGTCTCTGCGGCGGCATCCGGGCCGCGAGTGGCATTGACGTTGGCAGTCGTTGATGTCGTCGGATGGTGGCGAAGGGCGTACTATCTGCGCCATAGCCCTGGTGACCACGAGTACCCATCGGCAGGACGTACGCGAGAGCGTTGGCGGCCGACCTTGAGCATGAGGATGCGGCCGGAGTGGACCGGGATGCCAAGGAGTGGAGAGAAACGTTTTCGAAGGCATTATTGGTGAATACGGAGACGAAGGTCCTATCCATGACCCGCGGAAGGCAACGAGGTGTCGGTGGGAGCAGATGCCATCAGCCAGGGCACTCCGGCGGGAGAGGATCCGGGAACGATGATGTGGAGTGGCTTTTGACGAGCCAGTTGCTCCTGTTTCCCCAAGGGCCAGCAGGAGTAGACGCCGTGGCTCGGACAGCATGTGGTAAGGGTAGACGGACGACAGATGTAGTAGTATGGGGTGGGAGATGGGAGACGGCGGATGGAATGAGGGACTATTCGACTAGTGGACATGGGAATCCTCAGGGGTTACCGGGAGAAGGTCCGAGTATTAAGAAAAGGAAGCATGGGTTGTATCTGTCGGCGGGTACGGTATTGTACATAGTATAGTACCGACCTAGCGCGCCGTCTACGAAGTACCACTACGTAGCAAAACAGGAGAAGACAGCAGAAACATTTCATGTTTCGTTTCAGGGGTGAGATTGGTGTTTGCGTGTTTGTGAAGCGCAATGCATGAGGTAGAATCATGTCTGGGCCTGGGGGATGAGCTGGGGGATGCATGCATGCCCAGATGCAGGTTCGGATGGATTCGTAGTTGCGGCTGTATAGGTGCGAGGCGATGGATGTAGTAAGGCAAGGCAGGTTGTTGTTGGGTCCTTTAAGCTAGTAGGGTGTCGGTGTAGATGGACTGGGTGAGCAAAAGAGGTGAAGCTCGTTATGTCGGACCATGAACGGTGGACGTCTCGATCAAGGAAGACGGGACAGAACGGGATGCATCAAGAGGGAGGGGGACGGCGCGTCAAAACGGCGAGGAGGGGAACAAGCCAGCGATATTAGTGGCTGACAGATATTCTGGGACAACCGCTGGAGTGGAGTGCGGTGGACTGATGAGAAAGTTCTCTGAAAGGATGCCTTTGGCCTCGATGGTGCAGAGTTCGCATGGTTGCATGTAGGTCTACGTACGTACGTACATACCTAGGTAGTACTTACACGCGCGGGTACTCAGCTTCACTTGGCGCCAGATGAGGCACCGATGCATGCACGGGGAACAGGCATAAAGCAGGCAGATCGATCCAGGCACAGCGGCAATGCAATGCCATGGCCACTGCGACTAGTAATTACTAGGTGAGGTAGCTAGTACGTATTCGCATAGGCCCTCGCTGTGGCGCAGGCTGTCTGTCGTAGGGATAACTAGGTAGGTAGACTAAAGCTCAGTGGCGCAGTCTCGGAACGGGCATGACCGAGCGACATCACGGACCTGACAGTAGAGTTGCTGGATCGCTGGATTTTGCCAGGGGTCTCGATAGTAGGGAACGGGTTAGAAATGGACGGGCTCGGTGGATGGTGGATGGTGGACGGTGGACGGTGAGGCTTGCCGGGAGGATTAATCAGGGGACTCAGCTGTAGGTGGCTTTCAGGGAGACGAGACACTTCTGACTAACACGGACTTGCACGTCTTGCCTACCTAGGAAGGAAGGCAACTTGAGGCCAAGCTTCTGCTGAGGTCCAGGGGTGGAGGAACCGAACTGAGGACCGACGAGTCGGGAGGATTTGTGTCGGAAGGATTCTGAATCGGGGGATCTGTCACACACTTTGTCTGATACCGGGCTTCGCATCCATCGTTCGGTCTTGGGATGGACCATGACGACGAGTCATTGTAGCGTTTGATGGACATTGAGAAGCAAATGGATTGTGCCGGGAGATGAAAGAAATCGGAAACGAGAAGCAGTTGGAATTGACAATCAAGTAACGCAGACGAGTGGATGGAGCAAGACGTAAGTGACGTGGACTGGCATACGAGTAAGAGGCTGGCAAGCTGGCAAAGCCTGGGCAGTGGTGGCTGGAGGCCTAACTTTCCATACCTCACTTGCATGGCCGGGGCTTGCCAACAACAGATGCCAACGAGCGCATAGCCAGCAAACGACAGTAACAACTGCATAATTAGTCAAAGGCCTCTCCACCTCTACCCACCCGTCTCTAACACACACCGATCCGCGATTGACCTTGGACAACCGGCCTGTAATCTACCTAGTGGGATCCATCTTCACAAGCTGCCAAACAAGGCGTCTATAGGCAGCCGGCAGCCAACATTACGGCCAACTCGGAACACGGGAACACGGGAACACGGGAAATCGTGGAGTCACGGACCAAACCGTCACCAGCCTCCCTCCCTTCTCTCCATCTCTTTTATTAGGCCATGCTAGGATTCTGTGTCCGCCGCCAGCTGCTCGGTAGGTGGCTGGTCCCCTTGTTCCTTCTTTCTTGTACGAACACATACTTACCTTACTCCGTACTTCGTACATACTTACGATCACTTCGTAATTACTTCGTACGTGCCCTGCAAAGCTGCATGCCCGGGCATATCCATTCCATGCCTCCCAAGTCCTGGCATGCACCGCGCTCGCACTTGCCACTCGCTCTCCTGCTGCCCCTCTACCCACTCTGCCCTCGTAAGTATGTACTTGCCCCTTGCTGCTCACGCGCCAACACGACCACCCCCCTCCCCGATCGCGTTTCACTCAGGTACAGGACCAATCATGAGAGGTCCAACGCGGGTGGCGTTTCAACTGCCACGGCCTTTGGGAGTCCTGATTGGCCACGCCACCTCCTACCCGTCACCCGTCACCCCTGCCACTGCCCCTCGTCCCGGAATTCTTTTCCTTCGCTGCAGTGGTACAGCGCCGAACCCATGAACCTAGCAGGACGAGAGGGCGCCAGCTGGCCAGTTCCAGAGCCGCAAACACTTACACTCGTGACGAGAGAGCGGGAGGTGACGACGGCCTGTTCTTTGACGGTCACAAGCTGGTCACCTTTTCGTTGGGCTCATTCTCATCCCTATTCATTCGCTCGTTGTAATTGACGACGACACGCGCTATTCATCACCTGAGACTGTGAGTCTACCTAAGAATACCGGGTAGTTGGGTCAGAAGCAAGAATACCGACAATCAACCGACGGCTTGTCACACCCATTTTCGACGCCACCTTTGTGCTCCCATGACAAACATTGCCAACAAGGAAAGGAACGAAGAAGGAAAAGAACCGAGGACGAACATTAAAAAGAAACTCAATCTAGAAAAAGGCGGAGGCACATGGACTAACTCGTGCAAGCCGAGAGAAAAAAAAGCAAAAAGAGACGAGACGAGACGATAGTCCAAGGTGGCACAGAATTGGTAGGTGACATCGTTACCTAGATCCTTGATGTCGTGTGTGTGCGCGTGTGGGGAAGGGGTCCGCGAAGATCGGTTTCGAGTTCGGGCCCCAGCGCCCCAGCGCCTCGGCGTAGACCCCCGGATACCCTATGAACCCTATGGAGAGCTAGAAGGCGCCCCTAGTAGCGCGGCGTTAAAAAGGAAAGGAAGAACATAAAAGGGCAGAGCAAGAAGGACCTGCGCTATCTGGCTAGGATGTGATAGGATAGGGCCGCTGGGCTCGTCAGCCGGGAGAGGTTTTGCCTAGGCGCCGGGTTTATGCAGCAAGGCACGGAGGACCGGGGGGCCGGGGGGGTGCGGTGAGCGGACCGCAACCCGCACGCATTCGGGCGCGCAGCGAAGCAGTGGGCATATGAGAGAGCGATGGGACAGGAATAACCGACAGTGACGCGCAGCCGCTCTAGAACTTTTGGGGACGGGGGGGGGGGGGGGGGGGGGGAAANNAGGGGGGGGGGGGGGGGGGGGGGGGGGGGGGGGGGTAACACGGACCCCTGAACAACCAGTGCACCCTTGGCTTTTTGTCTTCTTCCTTTGGTTAATAGACTACGTGCGAAGGGTGGATTGTCTCGTTGCTGAAAGCCAGTAGCCAGGAGAGTCATTGAAGCTCATATGAGACAAGACTAGACAAGATATGTCATAGGTAGGTAGGTAGTTTGTAGCTAAACATTAACAAAGGCAACATTCCAGAAGTACCTCACAATGGACGGGCGAACCGAGAAACACAGGGGCACGCACAGTGGATGAGAGAGACCAGGGCTCAAGCTGGGGGTGAGGTGAGGCACATAGTTGGAGTTGGAGTTGCCCAGAGAGGCAGAGGGGTGGAGAGGGAGGACAGGGAGTGTATAGCGGAAGAGGGGCGTGGTGTGTGTGTGTGTGTGTGTGTGTGTGTGTGTGTGGTGAGTGTTAGCAACACAAGCGCGCACTCGACCACGGAATTAGACGCACCTCTATTTGAATAATCTACACCTCCTAGCTGAATCAGGGAAAGTGTGGTCCCACCTAGATTATATGATAACACCCTCCTTCGGATTTAGACCCCCAGAGTCTCGTAACCTAGTAACAGACCCTCTGAAGCTTATTACCTAAGTAATAGCTTTAGCTGAGGCTCTGCTAGGTAATTCTGTTAATATAAGTAATAGCAAAAAACACGCTTTTCGCTGTGTTAGAAAACACATATAAAGGCAGATTAAATAGCTAACTTTCCAGAAAGTGATTATATTATAGGTATAGTTAGAGTTCTACTAGGTAATTTAGTTAAACTAAGCTTTTACTAGGTAATT
>WPDH01000481.1:0-60076 GCA_019137255.1 Corinectria fuckeliana | reverse complement strand
ATAAAACTATATATAAAAAAATAGTAATTAAAAAGGTAATATAAAAGTATAAATCTAATTAAAAAGAGAAAGTATTAATACTTAAAAATAAAATATTAAAAAAAAGAAAAGAAAAAATTAAGTTATAATAAGAGGTTTTTTTAAGCTATAGCAAGATATATAACCTAAGGTTATATACTCTTAATCTTAAAGTCTAAGTAAATATATATAATAAGATTATATAAGAGTATATTATATTAAGTAACTTTAGTAAAAAAAAACTTAAAAATATTTAGAGATTAATTAATATATATAAAATAGGATTATATAAGAGCATATAAGATTATATAAGCGTATAGTATAAGATAACTCTAGCAAAATTTCTAAAAAAAGTTAATATGAGACACCAGGCCCTATAGCCTTCTGTACACCCCCTGCATCTGACGCACCCAACAGACTTTGGCGGCTTCGACAGGCGCGCCGTCGTGTTGGCCACGTGGGAGTTACCATCCATCGAAGACCACCCCCTCGACAGGATGGAATGGAGCTATAGGCGAACCACGACGGAGCCATTCAGAGGGTCGCTCCGGTCTTGCTCCCTGTCGTAAGCCGCAGCTCACGTCGGTCTCTGAGACTGGCGTAGCAGTCATGGTGGGCCACGAGCCACCGCTTCAACTCCGTACGAAGGATAACACCGTTGTCCTAGTCACCTTCATTTGGCATCTGTTCCAGGGTCGAATAAGACCGGGTCTTTCTTCACTTCCGCTGGGTTTCCCGTCTGCACCCTAGTCGAGCCTGAACCTACTATGCGCATAGTATAGTCGGCAATGGGCAGACTTACGACTCCGTGTCTCCCCTCGTCTCTCTCACTCATGCGACAAGTTGGACGGTCAGGCGATACTTGGAGGGAGGCAGGCCACGAGTTCTAACGGGGGGGCTCCGCGGACCAGACTTTTTGTAGGAGGACACTACACTACCTTGTCCCGACCTTGCCGGCTCGCTCGTAGAGTCCGACTTTATAGAAGGGCAGTCGTCTCATGCGATCGAGTGTAACTTAGGAAGCAACAAGCCAAAACGAGCTACTTGCGTTATTGGAGTCCCAGCTTTCCATCTTGCCATGGAAAAGACGCCTGGTAACAGTTCGCCTTGTCCATCCTTGCCCGAACGGTAGACTAGCAAGTCCGACCAATCAAGCATCCATCCTTCTCATCCAAACTTGAAGTTGAGTGTGGAGACCGAGGAGACGAACCATCCCGTTACCGGTAAATCGTGGGGATAGCTAGTCTAAGGGTTTTGCAGGCCTGTGCCCAAGGCGGACGGGGATTCCAGGCCCGCCCTAGTCCCGGGCGATGGTCTTCTGTAGGACATCCTCCAGGAAGTAGGCTAGGTCTTCCTTCGCTCAACCCTCCTCTGTACTACGTACGAGGCTGAAAAGCCACCACCGTCCGTCATCTTCAGCCGGTCGGTCGCCTGTCTCGGGATCAATCTGGAACCCCCTGAGGATGGTGCAACGCTGGACCTCCGTCACCATCGCGGCTCTCAGCCTGGTCAGAAGCAGTCCGATGAGGCCATCACCCAAATGCCAGGGTAAAAAAGACGATTCTCAGCTCGGTGACCTTGTCTGTCTGCCCTGCTAGTTCAAACAGGCCGTAGCGCGTGCGCGGTGGAGGTCTGCTCCTTGTCTAACATCCCATCCCGCGACTAACGGAGCTGATATTCCCGTATTCTTTCCCCAAGCTCGCCGCCTGCCGCTCCTCCCGTGGTCCGTCCGCTGTCAACCGCGAGTCTAACCCCGATAGTTGCGGTTTTGACTTACACACCCAGGTACCGACTTACAAGTTACTCCAGAAGATATAAGTGAGTTAGTGATCATACACGCAGATCCCAATCAACGCCGAGTCTCGGTAATTAGCAACTGGGCTAAGTCTGCAGGTCCTGCAAAATCTCCTCCATCGGCATTCTGCAACAGCGTTGATGATGAATTCCGCCTTCTTGGGTCCCCTGCAGGACGGCATCGGGACCTGCAATCCCTAGCAACCTGGCCACCAATGTGCAAAGTTCCGGGTCCACAGCCCCGGGTCTTCTGCCCTCCGAGTCTCGGCTTTTGGCAACTCCCTCAACCAGACCCAGTCGCCGGGCAATGTTGCAGCCAAGCTGGTTTCCGTAGACCTGTCCGGAGACACATCCCACCAAGTACAGAGTATCTTTCGAAGTAGTTACCCGTACGCTTTGCGGCGGTGATCCTTGCGCCATACATCCTCGTGAACGGGCCGCGTCTGGCAAAAAGAAAGCATCGGTGCGCTTAGGCCTTTCATGACCAGGACAGGAGACTATTGGAGCACACCTGTGTAAACTCGTACTGCCGTGGCAATATGCGATGGCACGGCACAGGGCGGGCGGACGACCTGTTCGCAGTTCCCATTTCAAGACTGGTAGCAGGATGTAATGCCGTTCCCCCTTCCAGGCCGCATGTCGTAGATTGACACTCCGTAGTCTAGAACCGCCAGCGTTGAAAAGGGTGCCCTCCCCAATCCCGAACCACCTCGCCGGGTCTGCGTGCTACGGCATCCATTTACATGCCCCTCTTCGCGAACCAGCTCCCCGGGTCCTTTGGTCGATCTCGGTCGGTATCAGAGAGGCTGTACAACGAAGCCTCGGAAATCAACGAACCAACGACCATGTCGTCGACGACGGATGTAAACGCCCCCATCGATCCCGCGAGGGCGGCGGAGAGCAACCTCTCCCGGATCCTCGCCGTCACCACAACCTTCCACGTGCTGGCGCTCACCTGCGCCGGCCTGCGCCTCTACGTGCGGCTGGGGATGGTCAAGGCCGCTGGACGGGACGACTGGACCATGGTGGCCTCGGCGGTGAGTTCGACACAGAGGCTGGGCGGCTTGGTCAAGATTGGACAGTTAACCCGGGCGCCTTTCGGCTCCAAACAGATCTGCGCCCTCACCGGATGGGTCATCTTCGTCATCCAGGCCTTCCACGGCCTCGGACACCACACAGACACCATCGAACTCTTGGACTACATCGAGCTCCAGAAGGTCGGCTTCTGGCAGTCCGTCATCTCCGCCACCTGTGCCATGGCGCTTCTCAAGATCTCCATTGCCCTGAACCTGCTGCGACTCAGCCAGAGCAAGTGGTATTTCTGGTCGCTGTGGACCAGCATCGGTAGGTTCCAGCTACTCGACACTCTCGCACCGTCTCCTACCGCCGTAAGTTAAGGGGGTAGTCCTGACAATGCCGTAGGCTTCGTCTCAGCATACAGCTTCATGGGAGTCATGACCTTCTTCCTCCACTGCCGGCCCATGGCGGCGCACTGGGATCCTCGCGTCGGCGGAACATGCTATCCGCCCGCGCTCTTTGTGCAATTCGCGCTCATCAATACCTGTTTGTGCTTTCCTCGACTTGGAAGGGACGCTTGCTAACTGGCGTAGCGTTCAACATCTTCACCGACGTCCTATTCGCGACGTTCCCTATACCCATCATCTGGACGCTGCAGATGAAGCTTCGAACTCGGCTGTACCTCATTGGCATTCTCAGTCTCGGATACGTGTGCGTACTTTCTTCTTCTGTGTTGGGATAGGACTGCTAACCCGGGTGTCACAGGGCCGTTGTGATGGGGATCTTGAAGGCCGTGTACCAAATCGCCTTCTCAAAAGACACGGACAAGACCTTGTAAGCCGAACCCCCTTTTGTAGACGTGATCAAGCATCCCATAACGACTAAACTGTCACTAGCCACCAATGGGTTCAGTTCTGGGGATTGTGAGTTGCTTTCTATATCGTCCATCCAGTTCATCGTTCTGACGAGCTCCCAGCCTCCAGCTAAACCTCGGCATGATCGCCGCCTGCGCGCCCTCGCTCAAGCCTCTCGTGAGCAGGGCCCTCAAGCTGTCCTCGTACTACAACTCGACGCCCTACGGCCACCGCTCCTACGGCGCGCACTCCCACCGGCTGACGGGCGGCGGAGGCCGCGCTCCCGGCAACGTCTCCGACTTCTCGCGCAACAACGACTTCGAGCTCGGCGACCGGCGCCTCGAGGGCGACTCCGACGGCGGTGCCGCCACGGGCATGACGACAACCTTCTACAAGAATGACGGCAACTCCGACGGCGACAACCGGTCGGGCAGCGAGGAGATGATCCTGGGCGACAGCCCGGGCCCGTTCAAGGCGGGCATCGTCCGCACCACCGAGGTGACGATCCAGCGGTGACGGGGCGACGAAGAACTTTTGTTGCCTGTGATCCTGACAAGCTGAGGCGTCTGGCGGGGGAAAATGGGATGCGGTTTTTGCTTTTGTCGACTCCCAAAGAGGATGGGATTTCCGGTCATGGCGCAACTCGGGTTCTATTAGCTGTCCGGTACTTTAATCGCGCTTTGAACTGATCTACACTCTTCATCACTGATTATCTCCCGAGTCCGGAGGTCCGTCTTGTCGACGCAAGAGAATGTTCCCAAGTTGAAGTCTAGACTATAGGAGTTGGCAAGGCTGTCTTCTCCATGCAGAACCACACAAAAAGGAGCATAAAAGGCCTAGGATACCGAGCTCTCAAGGTCGAAAGGCCCAAGGGTTTCGTCAACCAGGACATAGACATCTCTCGGGACGGGACCGTCCAACTCGTTGCCTTACCCCCCCGTCCCAGGCAAAACAGTCACCATCTCCAGTTCCGCAACCTTCAGACTCATCCCCGCGACGCCAAGCTCTGAGGTACTACAGAGGCTGAAACAGAAGCAAAAAACAACCCCCCAACGGCTGCCATCCGGAAGAAGGCGAGACGGCGGGAAAATGGCCTGCCGTAATTGACCCCGGGTCGAGACGCGCGGATGGTCCGGGATGTGAGAGTTCTCACGTTCCCTTAACAGGCGCCCCGGGCCTGTAAGAACATCGAGTCCTTCTTCGAAAGAGGTGCAGAAGTTAATCTGCAACGGATCTGCTAAACTGCATCTGGGCTTCAAGAGTTACTCTTCTAAGCATTGAGCAAAGCAATTACCCCCCTGAATCAACATATCCTGTACCGCCATCTCCTATCCCTTCCCTGCACAGGAACAATCCTCAGCATGGGCAAGGGTAGCGGCTGTCTCGGCGGACCCTGGTAGCTTAGCACCGATGCCCAGTCAAGCTTTCTTCAGTTGACGATGGAAGCACATGGCGTGTACACTCATCTTCTGCATCGGGGACTCTCCTCTTTCAGAGTAGTAATGTAAATAACTGTAGGACGACGATAGAATACTGTAAGACTATTAAGACTAGGTAGTATCCATTTGCCTCATCCGGAGTGGCATGGCCAGGGCTTCGCCGAAACTTCACTTTATCCGCTCAAGACCTGCTGTAGTTTGGATAGCAGCAGTTCCATTCCCAAGCCCACAGGTCATATCCGTCTGCAACTGCCCTGGTCCTCGGTCCCTCCTAGGCCTCCTGGACCTGGTTTGTCTAGCCTAGGTCGCCAGCTTTCGGAGCTTGTCGAACAGCGGTGTCCCCCAGCCCGTGACGGGGTCCCATCCCTTGACGGCTTTCCATCCTGCGTTTGGGATCACCGGCGAGGGAAGCCCCCAAACACTCGTACCCTGGCAACCGATGGACTTGCCCTCGGTGATGCTATGGGGTGTGAGCGGAGTTCCTCAAGATGCAGAACATAAGGGGGTAGAAGCGAAAGGCACTTACTCGGTGAAACCGGCTTGGTTGACCTTGTAGATCCAAGGGTTGAGGAATCCCAGCGAGGGCTTGCCCTTCTTCAAGCGCTCGTTGTTGATAAGGGCAATCATCGCTCCAAAGACAGGGGATGCAGCGCTGCGAGCTCGTCAGTCTCGCATCTTCCGTGACTGGCATGCTCGGCTTACCTAGTTCCTCCAGTCGTTTCCTGGACATCATGATTCATTTCTTGGTAGCCCCATGCCAAGGCGGCAACGTCAGGATACGCTCGCCCGTTAGGATTATAGTAACCTTTCCACTCGTTCCCGTGCTTCTTCAGATACTCCTTGACGGTGTCCTCTTGCCAGCTTGGCCGGGACCAGTACTCCGAGAAGCCGCCGCTGGAGAAGTTGACGGCGACTTCTGGGCTGTTGCTCTCGGTACCGCCGACCGAGGTAACATAGGGGCAGGCTGCTGGGAAGCCAGGGAGAAACTTTGTGGTGTTTTTGCCATCGTTGGACATGCAAGACGCCCCAGGGCCGAGGTTACCGGCAGGGACAATGACGGAAACACCTCGTGCGCCCAGAATACCAAACAAGTCGCAGACTTTCTTGGCATAGGTCTTGGGCACATGCTGTTCGTTGACGCCATATGACATGGAGACGACTTGGGGCAGTTTCTTATCCTCGAGGTTGACAAGGTAGGACGCAAGTTCCAGGTAGGGCTCGATGTAAGCTTCTTTCGTGTCGTACAGGCTGGGTAAGGCTCGTCAGTCAAAATGGTGCAACAGCCAGATGGGCGCAGCTTACTCCAGGTCAGGATTGAAGTTGTGGTTTTCTCCTCCGACAGAGATGAATCGCACCGGCACCTGGTCGGCCAGGGTAACCGAGTATTGGATGTTGAGGTTGGCCTCGCCACTAGGATACTCTCCTTGTTTGTTCTGTCCGCCGTTCACAAGGGAAACTGTAAAGTTGGCTCCTTGCTGGTTTGAAGCAAATCGTCGGAGGAACTCCTCGAGCTGAGCATGCTGTGCCGTTTGCTGCGTAACCATTAGTCTGTGATCTTTTCAGAAGAGGCATCTAGCCGCTGTCTTACTCCGTTAAACCCAACGATACCATAGAGTGCTTTGCGATGAGCTTCGGGGTAGTTATTCTCAGGCATCTTGTACAACTTCCTCAGGCAGGCAGGCGTGACCTCTGTTTTGCACTTCTTCAAGTCAACTGGTGCCGAGTAACCACGTCCAACTTCATAGCTCCTTTCTTCCTTCAGTCCTCGGTTCAACAAGTCTGAGGCCAAACCCCTGATGGATCGGGGCTTCTTCACGCTGTCGAAAAAGGTGGTGGGCTGGATAGTTTCGATATGGTTTCGGACTTCGACCGGAACAGAGTACTCTCGCGTTCGCACCACGTGCTCATCGTCACGGGCGAAGACGCCGAAGCGGGTACTGAGCAGTCGTTCGGCCTGGCTGACGGTGGTGCGGATGTGCACCCACTGGCCATCGTCGTGGACTTGGTTGTCGGGAACACCAGAGTCGGAGAGCCAGCGCTTGACAGCCTCAGACGCCACCTGAGGTGGGTTGAGGAGGGCCTTTGCAGCTTCACGGGAGAGGTGCCTGCCGTAGTTTGCGTGGGAGGGATCCGAGATCTCGTAGAGAGTGCGCTCGAAGATCTGGTGATCTTCAGCTTGCAGTCCGATGGAGAGCTTGATAGGTTTGTTGGGGGCAGGAGAGCTGATCTCGTCCCATCCCTCAGGTGTACTGGGCAAATACTCAACCACGATGGGACTCGCCATTACCATGGCTACCATGGCGACAAGGATTAGGCCGCCGGACTTCATCATGTTGAGCGCCATGATGACTCCCCTGTTTGGCTTTTGGTGAGGATAGGTTGCAAAGATGTGAAGGAGATTGGTTCAGCTTTAGGGTTGAGGATGCTGTTGCTCTGCTTCTACCTCGTCACCATCGCCGTTCGTTGCTGCTCCTTATATCCTTCTCTGGCACCATATCCAAGGAGGTTCGTCCCTTCCCTCATTTCAGGGCCCCGCCTTAGCCCCCGCGCTTCCATCGCATATTGTACGACCAACACTTCTGTATCCCAATCGGGAGGCCGACTTAGAACAATACTAAGACTCTTGATATTGTTGTGGCACAACCCCAGCACTGCACTACCGACACCGCGGGCCCCGCGTAAGCCTCCACCAATCTACATCCCGCAAAGTCGTCGATTTGGCTAGTGGTTGCCTCTGAATGGAAGTGATTTGCCCGATTTGGTGCGCGTTGGGACGTGTTGGGTCTGCGGCCGCCGCCAATATCGTTGGCACCAAGGCTATTTGCGTTCCAGAGGGTGAAAGGAAGGGGAAGGGGACCATTTGAAGCAGTCCCAGATGATGCAGAAAATTGATGGTATGGTCTTGGCTAAAATATCCAAATATCCAATCTAAGTTGCCTCTACGAAGGCCATCGTGACGATTTTGCTGCCTTTTTCAAGACGACTCTCCATACGTAAGTAACTACGGGCTTCCGAAACTCGATTCTAGCTGAATCTGACGAGGCTTAGCAATAAAATTAAAAACAAGCCCGCATGAACTTGACCGAGCAATCCATCCATACCTATCATGCACACTCAGCTCGTCGCTGTCAAGCCAGAACCAGAACCAGCATCGCGCGCACATGCCCATGCTCCGAGCCCCAGACCATCAACGCCACACGAGAGCGTTCGTATTGTTCCCAATTGCTCTGGCGCGCTACCAGTTATCCTATGCCATAACCGAAATACCTAATGTTTCCTTTTGGACAGAACTAGGACGGCCTCAAGTATGATTGGCTCCTGGGCGGTGTAAGCCAATCTACTCATCCTTTAGTTCCTGAGGATGCCTGCAGAAGGTGTTGGTTCGGCCGCGCCACATGATCCCAACACTGCTGTAACGGGCATCTTGGCATGTTAGTTCCAAGGCCCGTTCCGTCTCTGCTGACCCTTTTCGTGTACCTTGATCAGAGGCAGTTTTCGAATTGACCCTCCAGCTCGTTCATGAGATGGATACCAGGTGCTAGAGCGTCGGGATCAGCGTCAGCATTGACTCATGGACCAACGAACTGCTGCCAGATCACTCGGCTTGACCGACATCGCCTTGTCTTACTCGCCCTCCGAAACTCAGTTGCCTCGTTTCGACGTCAGGAACCAACCTTGGAAGGGAGAGCGGAGGAACAACATCTGCAAATCACTGCGGTTTGCTCATGGTGTCACAGCAATATGTAGTTGGGTCCGGTGAATCACACCCGAAAGTTATGAATGAGCAATGAACTCTTAGAAGCCGACCGTCACCAAATCACTTTGTAGGTACTTCGTACTTTGCCTTCACCTCCACCCTATTCCTCCAGCCCTGTAGGCACCTGTAGGCACCAGCAGGCAGCACCAGCCGCACTGGAGCACAACCCTTCGCTGGTTGGCCAGATTCTGCCGCGCAGCCCCTCACCGCCCGGGAATTCCCAGTATAAAATTCTCGCTCGCCCGCCGCCATTTCAATTTCTTTTTCTTTTCTCCTTAGCTCTCTTTGCCTTTTGGCTTAGATCAAGTGTAGTATCTGTTCTTTTCAGTTTAATCTCTGAAACGTCTCCAAGGAGACATTTATTGATTATTCCTATTTTTGCAACTCGAGCGGCTTCCTCTGTGCTTGCACATGATTCCGCCCACTGTGTCCCTGGTATTACACTGCCTCCAGGCGACGCGAAATGCATGGCCCCGTCTTTTCATTGTTTATCCAGGCTTGCCTGGGGAGCGAAGAAGATGATTGTGTCCGGGAGTTAGGAGACCATTAAGTGCAGAATGCAATGTGTAGTAAATTTAGTTAAATCGGAATCTGGAGTGGACAGAATTGCTGTCAACTCGTGATGGATGCTGTCTTGAAAACTCTGATCCTGTAGTGGTGTGTAACTTGCCTCCGTATCCTCAGCAGTGTCTAAATCTCAGTCTACCAGTAATTACGTTATGATCCATCGTCCAGCACCAACCTCAACCGCCAGTCAAACCCGTCCATCCATTCATTCACGATCCATCGCGCCGTCTTCAATTCTCACCTGTAAAGCACCCACCCGCAGAGCCTCAACACCAACACCACCACCACAACCACAACCACAACCATGTCCGCCGACGCGCCCCTCCTCGACCCCGCCATCTTCGCCCACCTCAAGGACAAGCTCGAGGAAGAGACCCAGGTCCGCGACACCCTCACCCAGATCGTCCAGCGCCTCGAGCGCGCCGTCGCCGCCACCCAGGGCCTGCTCTCGCGCGTCCACTCCACGCGCCGCGCCCGCTGTGAGTATTTTTCCCTTCTTCCCCTGCGCGACTTGCTCTGTGTGGTGTTGGAGACCTGGGACTGATGTGTAACTTTGGCGTGACCTAGACCCTGCCCTGGTGGCTCAGCTCGAGGATGCCATCAAGGAGGAGGTGGCCATTGTGGGAGAGCTCAACGAGGTGGCGAGCCAGCAGCCTTACTACAAGTAATGTTTTCTCAGCCCGCCTTGCCTCCAGGCACTAACCGTGATGACCACAAGGTACAACTCCAAGTGGGCAAGGTCCGTCCAGAACGCCATCGGCACCGTCATTTACTGCGGCTGGCTCGGCGGCCTAGGCACCGACTCGCAGCCCGGCGAGCTGGGCCGTCTCCTGACCCTCGAGCAAGTCGGTGTCGTCTTCAACGGTCAGTCTTCTACCTACCGTGCATGTACGCATGTATCTGTCTAACCCAGCCGGTTCCCCCAGTCCCCGCCAACCTCAAGGACCGCGACGCCTTCCACCTCACCATCGAGGAGTACCTCCTCTCGCTGACCGACCTGACCTCGGAGCTGGCCCGCCTGGCCACCAACGCCGTCACCCACGGCGACTTCGAGCTGCCGCTGACCATTAGCGCCTTCATCAAGGATCTGTTTGCCGGCTTCCAGCTGCTCAACCTTAAGAACGACATCCTGCGCAAGCGCGCCGATGCCGTCAAGTACGACGTCAAGAGGGTGGAGGACGTGGTGTACGACCTCAGCCTGCGAGGCCTCGTCAAGAGGCCCGGCGAGGGCGATACGGAGATGGCTACTGCTGAGTAGATTGAGCTGTTTGTAGAGCAAGCCATCTCAGACGGAGTATCTAGCTATGGCGCCCATGAAGTTGGGCGAGAACGTGACTAGCAGTCTACATCAACGCAACATCACGAGGTTCGCTTAACATGTAGCGGTCTCACAAAGAAGCAGGGCTCCGCCAGCCACGCCATTTCCAGGAGAAATATTCTACAGTCTTTAAGAAAAATCTTTAAGAAGAAAAAATAGTGGTTTATATAGAAAGGAAAACGTAGACTTGTCTAGCATTGTGTTTGTTAGTGCATCAAACGCCGCCTGTAGTCGCATCTCTCCCAAATCCCAACACTCCCTCCCGCCCATGTTAGTTTGATGTGATTTTTACAGTAATATACAACCCACCCACTCCGCTCCCGTCTGACCCTTTCCCATGGCAAAATCGCAATGGCCGAATCCTGTTGGCCGTCCATGTCGACACCAAGTCACGAAGTGTGATGGCGCAACTACGCCACCTCAGTCGTGCCGAAATGTGCACTTCTCTCCTCTGGCACACTTTCCCTGCTGCCAGAAGGTGCATGGCTTGGTTCCGATGAGCGCCTTGTTGGCCGGCTTGTGTGGTGGGAGTGTCCCCCTCTTTCGGCGGCCGTCCTTCCCATCACGGTCGCCTCGGCCTCCCTGGGCATCTTCGCCACGCTCGCGATCTCGTTCCCACTCCCAATCCCGATCTCCTGCGGAGGGCGGCGGCTGAGGAGCTTGTTGCTGTTGTCCCTGGGCCATTTGAGTGAGCATCAAGTACTGTTGATACGACGGATCGTTCGGGTTCAGGTAGCTAGCCGGGTTCGTAGCTGGCGTCTGCCCGGGCTGGTTGATGGCAGCCAAAATAGACTGAAGCTGATTGTCGGCGATATGCGGCTGTTGTGCTGATGCTGCTCCAGGTTGCTGCTGGCCAGACTGCTGGCCACCTGTCATCTGCTGTAGCAAGGCCATATACGGTGCATAGGCCTGCTGCTGGTAGTACGCAGCCCATTCTTGCGGATTGCCCGCTGCCTGGCCACCCACCGCGTTCGCAACCTCTTCCATCGTCTTTTGCCTAGCAGCGACCTCCTTGTGATAACTGAGCTGCCACTCCCGGACCTTCTCCTGGTCATGCATGATCCACTCAGGAGGCGAGGCGGCCGGGAATGGCTTGCCAGCCAGGCTCCGGGCCACTATTTCGATGGCGTTTCCACATAGGTGAACAGATTGATCTGGATACTTGAAAGCGCGCCAAACGTCGGTGTGAGGTGGATTCGGATCTCGCCAGTTCTTGACTCGCTCGGATCTGAGCTGGTTGAGGAGCTGCTCTTCCACCGCTTGACCTAGTACGAGAGGGAGGCTGTGGCGTGTCGGGCCAGAATGCTGCTTGGTGGGGGCCGGTGGCTTGGTGGGGGCTTGAGGCACCGATGGGACTCCCCTGAGTCGGCCCAAAATCGTGTCCAGCTTGTTCAGGGGGTTCTCCTTAGCATCCAGACGCTTAGTCGCTGCGTAAAGAGCCCCGTCAATCCCCATATGTTGCTCGTCCCTCCATCGGAGCTGAATCTCTTGAAATTTAGGATCATCGCCAGGCAGTTGATGAGTCTTCCACTCATAGCCTTCAGCCGTCTCGGGCGGCGGCGACTTGGGCGTTGGCGGGATGTCGTCGGGGGACGTGTAGAGAGCCATGAGCTCCCGTTGTTCTCGCTCTGCAATTCGTTTTTGCTCGTCAGTGGTAAAAGTGACAACTCCGCCTCGGTTGACAAAGTTCTTGTTTCGGACCTCCTCCGAGAGGTTTGAAAGTTGGATGGCAGTCGGCTCTAGCCAGGGTTGGTAGGGGATATCGTCTTCGTCGTCATCGTCCTCGACATTGGCGCGCTGCTTCAAGACCATACCCTCTGAGCGATCATCGCCAGCATCCCGGATCATGTGGACTTCCCTGCCCTCATCCTCTGCAGCCTCCTTCTGGAAGATCTTGATTTGAACCAATTCCGCTTCAGGTTTCCACGTCACACGAAGCTTGCGACGAGCTTCCTTTCGAAGTCGCTTCGTCTTCTCCTCGGGGGTTTCCGACGTCTCGGGGTTCTTGTCTTCCTTGGGAACGATGACGATGGGCTCGGCTTTGGGTGCGTTGATCGAGTCAAGAAGTGAAGCGATTCCAGACAAAGCGCTAGACGTAGCTGAGGGAGTCTTGGGCAAAGGCACCTTTGTCTCGGGTTTGGACGGTGTTCTTGCCTCTGCCTTCGGCCGGTCGTCGCCTGTGATTTTGGCGTCTGCTTTGGCCGCCTCGGGTTTAGGTACCGACTTGGCAACAGGCCTCGACTTTCCAGGTAAGATGGAGGCAGCTGCCGCCTTCGCTGCAGTTGTTTTTGATGCTGAATGGAGTTGCAGTTTGGGTTGCGCCAATTTCTTACTAAGAGAATTGCCGCTGGACTCCACTGCGATCTTCTTCACGATTCGGGTGTCAGACTCATCATCTCGGCTTCGCTTCGTTGAGTGATCCGCGGATCCCTTAGACTTTGCCCTGCTTGCTGCCGAGGTACCCGTGTATCCCGTAGCGGTGTCCAGCTCGGACGCCTTTAGAACCTTCTTGACCTTGGCGGATATATCATGGACAAGGTCCTTGACTTCCGCATCGCCTCTATCCGCAAACCTCTTTCGCACAGTTTCGAAATTGGTGGTTTCTGCAATCCGCTTCGTCATGGGGAAATGTGTAAAGAGTTCAAAGATAATCTTCGGTAACTTTCCTGAGAAATCGCCCGCCTTGATGCACATAATCAAGGCGTTCACCAAACTGAGCACCAATTTCTGATGACCACCCAAATTGTCAATAACAGCATCATCGGCATGCTCAATTGCAGCATCAAGGGCCCGATAGAGCATCCTCTTCTTCTGTTCGAACTCCTGCCGATATTTCGATATTTCGACCTCGGCCTCCTTGTCCTTGACGGCTTGGTCGAGTTCCTGTTTTGCGCGGTTCATGTCACCACGCAGCTTGATGAAGAATTCGCCAGCTTGCTGCACTCGACCAGCAATCAGAGCAGTGGTTCTTCCGGTGGGCTGATCAATGTGGACGATGGCAGTGATATCCCACGCAGCAGCTTCAGCGGGGTCTGAAGGACGAGTCGCAGGCCGGATCTTGTGCGAATTAGACATGTAATTTCCGACGATGAATTGGAGTCAAACTTACGGGCTTGCCGCGCACCTCTTCCATATCCTTCTTCGCTCTCTTCTCCGCTTTGTTTTTTGTCGCTTCATCCGATTTAAGCTGCTCTTTGAAAGCATGAGGATACTCGGTGTACTTTGGTCGTCGTTTCCCCAGCGACTTCATAGAGCGGTCGAATTCGTCTAGCAAGTCCTTGGCTTCGATTCGTCTCTCATCCAAACCCCCCTTTTCTGGCGACGGTCGGTATTGGCTGGTGAACCTTCCCTGCACTTCACAAGGAAGGCTGTAGCCAAGCTCTGGAACAATGGCCTTGCCAGTACGTGACGGGAGGGCTACCAGTGGGGCAAGCTTATCGTAACTTTTAGGAGCGGGAAGCTTGGTACTAGCATCCGACACAAGATGGGCAAGACCCTTGATTGAGGGCTTTGCTTGCGCAGCCTTGGTGCGCTTATTGAACTGGGCGATCAACTGGGCGTCTTCGGGTGAAGGAGTCGGGGCAACCAAAGATTCAATCTCATCCACCCTCTTAGTAGGGGTCATACCGCTACCAGCAGCATAGTCCATAGGCGAGTCCGGCTGTGCTGTCGCAGGTTCAGGCGTATGAGCCTCCGAGGCGCTCTTAGTCGCCGTGCGCTTTCTCTTCTTAGCAGGAGGCTCAACGGAAACCGGTCGAGACGTCGGCTCCACATCAACCGGTTGTTGTGACATGATGTATTGGGCATTAACAGACGGTGATGGCGAAGAACTCGCGGTGAAGGAAGTCGGCTGCTGAAGCACGGGTTGCTGGAAATTTTGGTTCGCAGCGTGTTGCGGGGATTGTTGATAAGGGATAGGCTTCTGAGCAGCATACTGAGGTTGGCCCTGGGGTTGGCCCTGGGGTTGAGGGAACCCTTGCTGCTGCTGCTGTTGCTGTTGTTGAAGGGGTTGTTGGCGCGACTGCTGATAGCTATGCTGAGAGTCTGGCTGGGGTTGGGGTGTCTGGCCGTTGACAGGAGGAGAGAACACGGAATTATGGTAAGGTTGTTGACTTGGAACTGGTGATCGCTGCGAAGGCCGGCTGTATCCATGGCCATGAGCAAATCCAGAAGGCAGGATTCCTTCAAACTGCTGAATAGGAGTCTGGCTCTGCTGCCTGCTCTGTTGGGGCATTACATGAGGCTGGGCGTATTGCTGGATGGGAGACTCATAGGACTGCTCGTTCTGCGGTGCGAAGGAATACTGGAAGTTCTGGGAGTGGGCATGAGGGTGATTTTGAACCTGGTTTGGGACCTGGTCCAAGGCGTTCACAGGGTCTTCCAAGTTGATTTTGCCCTGCTGCCCATATAGTTCCGGGTGTATGTCACTAAACGCAGGATCCATTACATCCTGAGGGGGTTGGGAGAATTGCTGGTCCAATGCCAGTGAGTCGGGGCCAGCATGGAAGTTGGCCTGGCTCGACGGAGAGCCGTGCAAGTTGCCAGAGAGAAAAGAATTGTCCTGAGGCGAGTCGAAGAAGTTGGAGGTAGATGCATCTTGGGAGTCGATGTGTGAGTAGACGGCCTCGTCGGCCATGGGCTGAGACCAAGGTTGATGAGGATCAAACTGGCCGTTCTCGCCAGCGAAGCCGTAGTTGGTCTGCCATTGGTGCTGGTGTGCCTGCTCATCCGCACCGTTCTGCCCAGTATTGGTCCACGACTGCATCTCGCGCGATGCTTAAGGCCGCGGCCGCTACGACAGCAGAGCAGCAGAGCAACAGAGCGGCACCAAAGAATCAACTAATTGCAACAGGTGGCTCTAAGGCTAATGCATGTTGTCAGCGATCATCGCATGTACGCGTGTGGATGCGCAAAGTGAACGCTGCAGTGACGCGAGGCGCTGAGGGTGTGGTCACGGCCAAGGGCGGCAAGCCGTGTAATCAAGTTGGGGCGGGAAGGCTGTGCATCAGGGGGAGAGTAAGGAGAAGTACTGACACTGCTAAGGCACACCGTATTGAGACCTCGATGCTGGGCAAGTTCAGTTAGTGGGTCAATTCCGGCTATCACAGTGACTGGAGACCCACCGAGGCAATGGCGCTAGTCTATACTAGGCGAGGTCGGCAAGGATGCTTTATCGACGGAAGAAAAGGCAATCTGCAGGTGCGAATAAGAGAGAAATTATCAGCAAGTTTGAACTGGTAGTGTGTAGAATAGTGGTTGTATAAGTGCGCGGGATGTGCTCGTGAGCGTGAACTGCAAGAGAGTGGATGAAAGGCTTGTGAACTGGAAGCAAAGGCCAGACGGTGAGGCGATAAAGGAGTGACGGCAGCACGCGAGTGGGCTTGGGCAGACGTGAACCATGGTCGAACAAAGAGTCGACGAAAAGTGAGCTGAAGCGCGACAAAGGACCCCGGCGACCACCAAATCGATGAAGCCGAGAGCCAAGATTTTAACGAGCATAATTGTTGATAGACTTTGTCGACAAGAATGCTTCGTTCGTCAGGGCATGCTTGGAATGCTTTTTGGTGGGCCACTGCCTTTTGTCATTGCCTCTGCCTTTGCCTTTGCCACTGTGGATGTGTCGGGTGTTTCCCCATTTTAGTGCCTGCTGAGCGCCCCCTGCACCACCGCGCCCTCCAGCGTCTCCTGCGACGGCTGGATGACGATGATAACAGCTTCTCGGGGCTCGTGGTATTTTTCTTATCAAACACTGGCGAGGCATGGAAACATGTTCACATCCAGGTTCGCCAAAAATGCGAGTACCTCGATGATGCATGCCCTGCCGACAAGAGAGGCCTATTTCCAAGAGCGTGTCTCCACGGTGGCCGCCAGCTCGTTGTCTTGCAATTTAAAAGGCTGCAAGAATCGGAGTGACGGGATCCGATGCTCATGGATATCTCACAGATACAATGCTGTTGCTTGGGCTCATGATGATGGTGATGATGATGATGATGGAGAGGGGGACGGCTTTGGGGATGGCGCGACAGGATCGGGATGGGAGATGGGGAGGGGGTTTGAGCATACCCTTGGACCGTTCAAATATTGCTCCTTATAACAGCTTTATCCGTGTTCCTACCGGGGAGACGTAACCAATTGCCTATCCCATTTGTACCGCGAGCGAGTCGCTGTTTACAACATCCTCGAGCGTGGCTGTCGGGGGGGAATCACGGAGGCGACAGGCTGAGTGTGCGCAATGCAGGTCGAGCGTGACAAGCGCGGGATCTAGGAATCGCTGGGGGCCACGGGTATCTACCGACACAGCTCCTTGAAGGGTCTGTCAGACAGCTCCGACGCTGCGGCCTCTTGCGACTGCGGCTGTGGCTGCACCCGTGACTGTGACTGCGAAATGCGATTGCAACTGATGGAGGCGGCGGATGGTTGTTGATGAGGTGTCGTCGAGAGTTGGAAAAAGTCGTCCCTTGTTTCGCGACGGGGACTGGACGTGTAGATTATGGCCCCATATGTCAGGCACTCCAGCCCGTCGGCGTCAGGCATTGCCCCGCCATGGCCATTACTGGCATCCACTCACTGGCGGGCAGGGCGATTGCCAATCACCCACTGTGTCCAGTATCAAACCCGCCCTGTGTCTGACCGAGCGTCTTACCCAATCGCCGGCGCTTGAATCGGTCCGTGCTTGCGCGCCAAGCTTATCCTCATGGGGAGCTCTTCTGGAGATACTAAGTCTACTTACGTACCTTGGTCGTGACCCAGCAACCGTGGTATCGTGGCCTCAAGTCGTAACGAAGCCAATATTCTCTTAACCTAGGGGTCGATCTTGAAGCTTCTGGGCTTGCACCGCCCATTTCCGCCAGATCCGCGCTTCCATTCTACCGATTTGCGCACCTCGCCAAGAACAGGGACAATCCAAGGCTTGGTCGCACTTCGTCCCTTAGAACGACCCATCCCACCACGCATCCATTCCCAGACTACCGACGTCATCTGCCACAATGGCGACCAAGGGAAACTCCCTGCGCGATCGCCAAATAGGTACTTGATTATCTCATCATTCAGTGGTCGGCGTATTGACCGTAGACACAGCTTCCCTCCGGAAGATTCTCAACCTCAACGAGACGATCGAGTCCAACGAAGCCGACGAAGCTCACGCCAATGGCCTCCTCGCCCCAGTTGCGCCCATCCTCGACGCCGAAGGCAACCCCATCTGGAAGATCCTAGTCTTCGACGACCTAGGCCGAGATGTAATCAGCAGCGTGATGCGCGTCAGCGACTTGCGCGCAATGGGAGTGACCATGCACTTGTCAGTCTAGCCAACCTTGCCTACCTTGTACCAGTTCTAACATATGTCGCAACAGGCACCTTGGGGCTACAAGATTCCCAATACCCGATGTTCCAGTCATATACTTCCTCGAGCCGACCGCGGAGAACCTTCAGCATATCACCAACGACCTGCAAAAGGGCCTCTACTCCCCCGCCTACGTCAACTTCCTCTCGTCCCTTCCCCGGGTTCTCCTCGAAGACTTCGCGACGCAAACAGCGACTGCAGGGACCTCGGAGCAAATTGCGCAACTTTTCGATCAATACCTCAACTTCACTGTCGCCGAGCCGGACCTGTTCAGCTTGAGGATGGAGGCGGAGCATACTTACTGGGCTCTGAACAGTGCGACAACCAGCGATGCTGAGCTCGACCGAGTAGTGGACCGAATAGTGAGCGGTCTCTTCAGTGTCATTGTTACTATGGGTAAGTCCTGTCTCGTTGGAGTCTTTCGTGAGCGGAGCTAACGTGTGAGCAGGAGTCATTCCCATCATCCGGTGTCCCAAAGGCGCAGCTGCAGAGATGGTGACCGCACGGCTTGATCGCAAGCTCCGGGACCATATCCTCAACTCCAAAGAGAACCTCTTTTCCGCCCCTCGGCCAGCTGCCTCGGCTGGCACCCCCTCCTCGCGGCCAGTCCTCATTCTCCTTGACCGAAACGTCGACTTGATACCCATGCTTTCGCACTCATGGACATACCAGTCTCTTGTGCACGATGTACTCAATATGAAACTCAATCGGATTACGATCGAGAGCCCTGCGGAGGAGGGCAACCTGGCACAGGGAAAATCGAAGAAATCGTACGATCTGAACGCGAACGACTTCTTCTGGAACAAGAATGCTGGCGTTCCATTCCCTCAAGTTGCGGAGGACATTGATGCCGAGCTGACCAAGTACAAAGAAGACACTTCCTCAATTACCAACAAGACGGGTGTTACAAGTCTGGAAGATCTGGAAAACACAGGCGCTAGTGCACAGCATCTCAAGGCGGCGATAGGTTTACTTCCTGAGATGAGAGAGCGCAAGGGCGTTCTCGACATGCACATGAACATCCTAGCTGCCCTGTTGACAGGCATCAAGGACCGCCAGCTTGACAACTACTTCCAGCTGGAGGAGAACATTGCCAAGCAGACCAAGGCCCAGATCATGGAAATACTCAAGGACGACGACAAGGGAACTGAGCCAGTCGACAAGCTGCGACTCTTCATCATCTGGTTCCTAAGCACGGAGCAGGAGGTCAGCCGAGCCGAATTTGAGGGCTTCGAGAAGGCTCTCGCCGAGGCCAACGTGGAAGTGTCGTCACTATCCTACGTTCGACAGTAAGTGTTGCCGCTCAACATGTGCAATTATCGACTAACGACCAAAAGGGTTCGCGCGACCACCAAGATGACCCAGCTAGCCACCATCAGCAGCAGCAGCAACACCAACCAGCAAGCGCAGACTTCTGATCTGTTTGGGCGTTTCTCGTCCATGTCCTCCCGCCTCACCGACCGCCTCAAGGAGTCCGGCGTCCCCACCGGCCTCTCCTCCAACTTTGATTCTCTCATTAGTGGTGTAAAGAATTTCCTCCCCGCCGATCGTGACCTCACAGTCACCAAGATCGTCGAATCCATCATGGACCCTTCCGCAGCCTCGTCATCCGCGATCGCCAAGACAGAACACTACCTCTACTACGATCCGCGATCCGCAAATGCCCGTGGCACAATGCCGCCACCCAGCGCTATACGCTCCGGGGCGAGTGCAAGTGCGCCGGGTGGAATGCCTGGCTCACAGGTGCCCGGTCAGACAGCCAGTTTTGGACAGCGAAGGCAAGGATTCAGCGAGGCCGTCGTCTTTACCGTGGGCGGTGGCAGTATGGATGAGTATGGCAACTTGCAGGAGTGGGTTAACAGGACAGGAGGTGACAGGGCCAAGAAGAGAGTCGTATACGGTAGCACTGAAATGGTGAACGCCGTCGAATTCATCTCGGATGAACTGGAAAGATTAGGGAAGGAGGTTTCGTCTTGAAGACGAGAACGATGTCAATTAGATTAATGGAGGTTCCTGGAAAAATTGGTTTGGAGTAATGACTACAGACTTGATATTACAATTGATTGTCATGCCTGTATAGGGCCGGTGGCTCATTACTGGGTAACACGGCAGTTGACTTGCGTTGGATTTTCAAAGTCCTGGGCAAGATGACACGTATTACTTAGCTTTACAAAACTACAGAACTTTAGCAACAACCAGAATGCATAATTGAAAAAGAGTATCTAGTTGATGTTCTTTGGAGCCCTGGGGATGAAATCATCACAGTTGGCCAATTTAATTCATCTTGGTTAATCCAGTTGATTGCTGATTGTTAGGTTGTAGGGTAGGAGTTTTCCATCATGATCGGAACATAGATTATCCAGCACCACACGCGCTGCGACCGTGTCTCAAGCTAATGTCAACCCACAACGTATAGTATGTAGTAGCCTCGTGGCCCCGGCTGGCTCCCAGTGGGCGTGAAGCTACGTACCCGGACGGCAGGTGTGAGAAGGCGCCCCGGAAAACCATCCGTCCTTTTTGCAAAACCTCGTTCCTTTCAATCATTGCTTCTTCCCCAACGCTCCGCGCATCGCCACTCATTCCCCCTCCACGCGTCGTCAACCAGTCCCTCCCCCCCCATCCGAATCGAAACCCGTCTCCCCCGTCGTATATATTTGGCGTTCGCCTCGCCAATCGCGCCTTTGTTTTCCGACCCCTTGCCGCTCGCTCCGTCGTCTCACAAACCCCCCGTCCGCAGCCAGCCATGGACGAGGCCTCTATCAAGGTCGAGGGCGGCGCCGGCCGCCACCGCGCCGGCTACAAGTCATGGAAGAAGAAGTATCGCAAGATGCGCATCATCTTCGACCAGAAGATGCACGACGGCGAGGAGCTGCACAAGCAGGAGGCCAAGGCGGCTGCGCTCGTCAAGCGCCTGGCCGTGGAGAACGAGTACGTTGCTTGGCGTCCATCCGTGTAGCCCTGCGCGTGCGCCAGTTTCTAACCTTCCCTTTGCAGCCGGCTCTTGGACATTCTCCTCGAGGTCAACAATTCGCCCCAAATCCCCCCCGAGAAGCAGATCGACCTCTCTCTGGAACCGTCAAACTCCAAGGCAGCCGACCTGCTACTGGATCAGGATCGCGAGTCCCGGAAATGCACCGCCGCCAAAAGACTAGAGGATCTTCTACACAACGTACCGCACTCTTCGTACAACCACGCCAAGGATACGCTCCCTTCGATAGTCGACGAATTGAAGGCGCCCGAAGGTGAATCGCACCCCGCCGACTTCCTCTCTGCGGACGACATCGACAACTACATCTACGAACTCGACAGGCACCTCGATCCAGAAACCCACATTCCTACCCTCGCTCCGCAAGCCCACCCAGACACCAATCAGCCGTTACACCCCAATTCCAAGAACCCAACCAGCGTCACCAACTGGCTGCGGAAACACGCCCCAAAGATCTTCCTGCAGGACGGTGAATCCCACGCTGATGCGGAGGACGGCGAGACCATCCACGCCGCCCACACTAGCCAAACCGGCCACACTGGCGGCCGCAAGACACGCGCGGGCCGGGGCGAGCGCGGCGGTCGCGCTAGCACAAGAGGCAAGCGTGTGAGCGCCGCAACGCGAGCATCAGCGGCAGCCGACCGCGGCGACTGGGACGCCAGCATGGACGACGACCCGGAGTTTGGAGCCACGCCCGTCGCTAGACCAAAGCGCAAGAGAGGTGACGACGACACGGGCTATAAACCCCGTGGCTCCTCGACCCGGCCGATCAAGAAGAAGCGAAAGAGTGAAGCCGACGGTACGCCCAGCGTGCGCAAGTCCAAGAAGGAAGCCGCCGCTGCGGCCCGTGACGACTAGCACCGGTTTACATACATGCGTTGGCCTCAAGGAACGAGGCTGGAAATCGACGGCTCTTCAAGGGTTTGTGACGCCCACGTTCATCTCGATGGGCGCCGGAACATGTCCGTACATCCCTACATACATAAATCCACAAAACGCGGGTGGACCTCCGGCTGCCCGGGAGCTCTCGACTCGGGACATTTCGGGGGAGCGGGGGAGCCTCGGGTCTGCGGGGGATGGATACACTTGCACCTCGAGGCGGACATCCTTCACCCGGTCTGCGTACCGCTGTGCACGCGGACATGTACCCTTGAGCCGAGGCATTACTATAATCTGTAACATCTTTTTCATTTCTTGGCACAGGGGAAGGGAGTGGGCTACCCAAAGCAGGAATGGGAAACCATCCATGTCTGGATGGACGGATGGATGGATGGATGGATGGATGGATGGATGCGTGGGCGAGCGATCTTACACCAAAACAAAAAAAGAGGCGTTCGAGCGGAACTGGACTTGTACATGTGAATTCTCGAGGACCCAATAGGTCTACTCATTCTGAAGGCACTACTTTGGCGTTGGTCGTATGACTCTTCTTATGCCGCCCCCTACCGTCAGGAGGGTAGACGGAGCGAGACAGGGAACAATAACGGTGGCAGACAAAAACTATAAAGCTGGACAGGACAGCCCATGTTGTCTTTATGTACTCTCTTGTCGATAATCCAACCAGGTGTCTTCTATCTACATTGCTTGTCTGCCTTATACAAAGACGGTCTTGTCTTGCCGCCCCTAAATCCCCTATTCTCTTCTTTCCCACCTCGTTTCCTCCCATATCATGATGATGGGATGATGTGTCCTTTGCCTTGCTCTACTGCCTGCCCGTGCTTCTTTCGTTTCTATGCTTCATACAGGAAAGTTCTTGCTTGTTTGCCCTTGACCATCCCTACTCCCCGGAAGATGGGGAGAAGGGAGGGCGAAGTACACCCTCGATGGCTAAGGGAGCGGGAGAGATGCCATGCTATGCTGGCGGGGCATTGACCAAACGTGACGGAACCGCGTCTTGATGGGATTCATCAAGAAGCTTGCTCTGTGCGAATGGAGGAGAGTGACTGGGGGGAGGGGGTGAGTCTAGCCGTGGAGGGTCTCGGGGAGACGCTGAAGGAGATGTGTCGAGAGGTCTACAGCTTCTCCTTGAGGATGTTCTTCAGGCGACGCTCGACAGCGTCGAGGTACCCAGTGGTGGTGACGTAGTCCTCACGGCCGGTCTTGCCACAAGCGAGGGCAAGATCCTTGGTCATGATGCCATCAATGTCGACGGTGTCAATGCAGGCCTTCTCAAGGCTCTCGGCGAAGCCGACGACCTCGGGGGTGTCGTCGAGCTGGCCACGCTGGATGAGACCACGGGTCCAGGCGAAGATGGAGGCAATAGGGTTGGTGGAGGTCTCGTTGCCCTTCTGGTGCTCACGGTAGTGGCGAGTGACGGTGCCGTGGGCGGCCTCGGACTCGAAAGACTTGCCATCGGGAGTGATGAGGACAGAGGTCATGAGACCGAGAGAGCCGAAGCCCTGAGCGACGATGTCAGACTGGACATCACCGTCGTAGTCTGACGGGGGCGAACGTTAGCGAAACTTAGGGCGGGCGGTGTCAAGTGACATCAAGTCAAGTGACAGTGTATGATGGGTGGAGGGGGGTTGTGGAGGACTCACTCTTGAGGGCCATGATGTAACCGCCGGAGCTCTTCATCATCTGGGCGACCATGTCGTCAATGAGACGGTGCTCGTACCAGATCTTCTTCTCCTCGAAGGCGGTCTTGTACTGGGTGTCATAGAGCTCCTGGAAGATGTCCTTGAAGCGACCATCGTACTTCTTGAGGATGGTGTTCTTGGTGCTCATGTACAAGGGGAGTTCCTTGGCAATGGCAAGCTTGAATGAAGCGTGGGCGAAGCCAGTGATGGACTCGTCGGTGTTGTACTGGGTCTGGGCAACACCGCCACCGTCCTTGAAGCGGTAGACCTCAATCTCTTGGGGCTCACCACCATCGGGGGTGTAGACCATGGAGAGCTTTCCGGGGCCGGGGAGGACGGCATCCTTGGCGCGGTATTGGTCACCAAAGGCGTGACGGCCGATAATGATGGGCTTCTTCCAGCCGGGCACGAGACGGGGGATACGGGGGATGACGATGGGCTCACGGAAGACGGTACCGCCGAGGGCATTTCGAATGGTGCCGTTGGGAGAGAGCCACACTGGGAGGATAAAGGTCAGCAAGGTTTGTTCACAGTTGTCTCGCCTTTTTACACGTTGTCTTCATCTCCGTCGACCCTTCTGATTTCCTTTCTTCTTCTTTTTCTCCTTTCCGCCTTCATCATGAATGCGGGGTGGTGGTGGTGGCGGCGTGTGGGGTGTGGGGGTAACGGATGGGAAGGCATTTGCAAGTGCTATGCAACCCAACCTCCGTGCATGAGACGTCCCAGAGATGGCGCGGAAAACTCACTCTTCTTCAGCTTGAACTCCTCGACACGGGCCTCATCAGGGGTGATGGTGGCGCACTTGACACCGACCTGGTACTTCTTGATAGCCTCGGCGGAATCAATGGTGACCTGGTCGTCGGTCTGGTCACGGTACTCGAGGCCGAGATCATAGTACTTTAGATCGATATCGAGGTACGGGTAGATGAACTTGTCCTTGATGGATTGCCAGATGATCCGGGTCATCTCGTCGCCATCGAGTTCGACGACGGGGTTCTTGACCTTGATCTTGGGGATAGCGGAAGCCATGGTGCGGACGGCGAAGGGCGAGATGGTCTGGACGGCTCCGAAGCGGAAGGATCGAGCGGCGATGGAGGAGGAGGCAAAGGCAGTACGGCGAAGCGACGACGACAGGAGGGACCTCGGAGCAGCGATGGCGATGGCGATGGCGGGCATGATGGGCGAGAGGGAGAAGGGAGCGGGACGAAAGCTAATATAAAGAGGACCTTCGGAAAGGGTCCGTTCGGTTTCGAGGGGCTAACGATGGGGAGCCTGGGGAGCCTGGGGAGCCTGGGAGCCTGAGAGCCGTAGCAGCCGTGAGCAAGAGCCGTTGGGGAGCAGGAAGGGGCATGCGACAGCGGGAAAGTGGGATTGGCGAACGGGGAAGGCGCACCACAAGCGGCAGGAGGCGTGCGGTGGCTGCGGGGTGGGGGGACGGGGAGTCGGAGGAAGGAGGAGGCGAGGGGGGGGTCGCCTGGTGGGTGAGGTTTGAGTCTGAACCGAGGAAGTCGTCGGGTAACTCGAGGCAGGAGGGCTCTTTCTTGGGGCTGGGGGCACGACGTGGAGCGCGGAAGGCGACCGAGAACGACAAAGCGACTGCCGACCGACGATGCAGATGCGGCGATGCGACGAATAAAGCGCGCGCTCCCCCAATGAAACGGGGTGGATTTGATGAAACGAACCTGGCGTGTGGCCGCTTTTTTTCCCTCCCTTATGTACCTTAGGGGGGGCGACTAAAAAAAAAGCAAAGCTGGGGAATCGTCCGTTTCTCTTCTCTTGCAACTGTCGCAATGCGTCAGCAGCTGCATATCCCAACGAGTCGGGTGCCATGGCGGGCAGTCGGAGGGAGGGAAAAGTTTCCCAGTTGGTCGGCGAGCCACCCTCCCGAGATGTCCGGTGGCTGACGCTTGAACGAAATTGCGACTGCGACTGCGACTGCGATTGCGATTGCGATTGGGTTCTGAGGCTCAAGAAGACTTACATACAAGCTATGCGTTCCGGGATGTGGCAAGATGCTGATGTGGAATGCGAAGACCCGATGATTGCTGTTCCAAAAACCTTGGGCGAGAGAAGCTGAAGGGCGAAGAAAAAGGGCCTTCAAGATCCGACAACGGATGCTGAGTGGGAATCACGGCGGTTTTCTTAGTCTCTGGGGAATCGCCTGGCACGCCGTCTTCGGCAACAGGGTCTCTCAGAGCAAAATGGTGGCTGGTTTATTTGATTTTTTCTTTCCTTTTCTCCCGGGTGGGCCAAGCCTGGGATTGATTGCTACGGCTATATGGAATGACGCCCACGCGCCAAGCATCACGAACTGAAGCCCATCGTGTGCTGATTTCGCTCTGGAGGAAGACGATGATCAGGCGGTGGCTTCGCCTTCGTTTGGCTCGGAAGGGCAGCCCTGGACATACTATGTATAGCCTGCTGGCGGGCAAACAATCCTACTATGTATGTAATGCCAATCCCTCCCCTGCTTATTGATCGTTTACCCCCCCCCTTTCTCCCTCCCCAGCCCTTTTTCCTGCGTTTCCGAGCCGGGCACCTCTTTTGGAACTTGACCTTCGGGACCTGACCGAGCGGTACCTGGAGACGGCTGTCATGGCGCTGAGAAGTGAGACGGCCGCACCTTTCTTCATGCAAGAAGTACGGGCAGCGCTAGCGTGGCGTCGAAGCCGCGCTTTGTGGGGGTGGAACGAAGAGTTGCGGCATCGACGACGGGCGCTTCTCGTCTTGGGGGTTGGCCTTCGGGGTTAACATGGCCGAAGTAGATTAGGGGATGAAGACGTGAGCGCAGAGGCAGAAGCAAAAGGCCTGGCAATCCATGAGTTGATGGAGTTGATGTTGGATTGTGCTTTCAAAGGGGCAGTTCTATTGACGGGCCTTCTTCTAACTATAGTATAATCTCAAAGAGCAACTCAAAAGACTCTCATTCCAAGTATTCTCACACCCAATACACCCCTCCCGAAAGCACCGCAGTCCACCCCCACTGCACACCGCTCGCTCCCGGCCACCGAACCACGCAGAAAAAAAACACACACGCTAGCCCGGCCTTCCAGCTCGGCTCCTCCCGAATCTCCGTCGCCCGTCTCGGATCTCCGGTCATGGCCCCGCTCTCCGCGCCGTGATCGGGGATGACTCGCTATCTTCTCCGAGTCTTCCCCCCCCCCCCCTTCCCCGCCGGGATTGAGAAGAACAAGAATAGATAGACATTCAACTGGGCAGCCAACGCCGACCTGTTGCAACTTTGTTGGGACGCGGCTCCGCGCGGGCATCGTGGTTGTGGGATGTGTGCCTGAAAGGTGGCATGTTCCACGACGCCATATCCGAGGTTATGGACTGGGGTTTCCCTGCAAGCTGTGCTGCAAGGGTCGAGCTGGACAGCATCCGTTGCTTGGCGATACTATCTGACCTTTTGGCATCCTTGAAAGGATGGATCTTTTGTATTCGACGAGTACTGCTCGGCCTACATAGTTCAGCATGCAAGATTCATGTGTGAACCCTTGTATACTATATCTATCTGCTGCCCTGACTCCCGTGGCCGGGATGTCCCTTTCCCCTCCTCTCCATCAACGCGATTCCCTCGCCCTCTCGAAACTCAACCACCTTCATATCCATCAGTTCCCTGTAGAACGGCACAGATCGCTTCCAGTCCGCCGTGTACAGCACGCTTCTCCGCAAGTACGGCATTGCCTCGACGACCTCCTGCACGCACCCCACGAGCCACTTGCCCAGGCCCCTGCCCTGGTTCTCAGGACCAATCCAGACGTCGGTCAAATAGAGGAATGTCGCGAAGTCGGTGACACAGCGCGCGAGGCCGATGAAGTTCAGTGTCGGCGGGGGCTCGCCCTCCGAAGCTGCTGCGCCCGCCTCCGGCCCGACTCGGTAGAGCCCGAAGCACAGCGAAGCGTCCAGCATTTCCCTCATGACTGCGTCTGGCAGGGGCTTGCCCCAGTAGAACCCATCGTGCGCGAACATCTCGTTGAGCTTAGGCACGGGGATCAAGCACGCGTCGGTGGAAACGAGGTACGAGTCCTTGGTCCATGCTCGTTTCCGGAGCTCTGCAGCGATGGAGGAGCCCATGTTGCTTGCCTTTGTTGATTAGCATCGTTCCTTTGTGCTTGAGATTGTGTGCCTAGCAAGACCGGCATTACCTGAGAGTTGATGAGTACTAAAAATGCTCGACACCTAGGTAGAGTCTAGATTGTGGAGACCTGCGAACCACCCGGAGAAACTACAGGAATATATATTTCGTGAATGCCCCGGGGTGCTTGGTCAGACACTCCTTGTTTGACTCACATTTCGTGGTCAGCCATAGCGTGTCTGCTACGCCCTTCCATTTCTTCACTTGTCATTTGGCCGGAATCGCAATAAGCTCGGATAAATCCTCCGACGTTTGTACATCTGATATCGGAATTGAATTCCGGCCCGTCTATTGCAATTACAGGAGTTGTAAGATTCGCTAGTACTTTTGCAGCTTGTGTTTGTCCACATCAGCTTGTCGCTTTAAAGTCACGATAACTGCCATTATTATTTTATCCGGAGCGACTGCATTGAGTCTTGGAATCGTATTCTTGCTCTAATTGGGTCGGCGAAAGTCGTACTTGAGTTCATAGTGTTATATATGAACCTTGAAAGCCAATGTGACTTTCCTAAAAACTGAAAATACATCACGCACTTATTCCCGTGTTCTATTATACACCATCCTGGACCGCCAACTTCCCCAACTTTCCACAAACTATCGCTACACGCGAGCCTTCTATCATAGAGTTCCTGGTCTTATACATCGAAAATCTCCCCGGCTCCCTCTGTCCCGCCCCTGCGGTGCTCCACAATGTCCAGCCTCCATCCTTCCCAGTGCTTGAGCGACCGCTTGATCTCCTTGATCCGCTCGATTCGCTTCTTTGCCTCTTCCTCTTGCGCCTTGCGGAACGCCTCTTCGTCAAAGTCCATGTCGTCGTCATCGAGAAGCTCGTCGTCGCCGTTCCCAGCCAGAGCATTGAGCCCGCTCGTGAAGAACTCGCCAATTCCACCGGCAGTGGACTTGCGCTGAGCTGGAGAGGGGCCGTGGGGGTTAGAAAGGTCGACGTCTTGGAATCCGGGTGTGGACGCCTCCATCTCTCGCCGCTTGCCAATCCATTCTCCGCTGCGAAGCTCATGTACCTCCTTCTCCAGTCCCCGAATCCTTTTCTCAAGTCGAAGTCGCTCCTCGTCCTCAAGCTCGTCTACACCTTCGTCGTCCAGGCCACCACCGCCCTCAGCCGACTTACGGCTCTTCAGCTTGATGTTTTCGCTCCGAAGGTCCTCCACCTTGGATCGCAGCTCGCTAGCATCCCGCTCTGCCTTCTCCTTCTCCCTCTTTAGCGCTTGTAGTCGTGAGTCTTGTTCCTTGTGCAATGTCGTAAGGGTCGCTGCCTTCTTCTCCAGACCGTCTGCCTTCTTCTCGAGTTCAACCCGGGCGTTGTTGGCCGCCTCAAACTGCTGCTCTAGCGTCTTGATTTTGGTCTCGGCGCTTGTCCGTTCGCTACCCTCACGCACAGCCTTCTCCGCTGTTCGGTCGAGGTTGTGTTTCAAGTCCTGAAGTTCTCGTTGCGCTTTGCCCGCCGCAGCCTCTGCGCGAGCTAGCTTTTCTTCCAGTGCTGTGATCTGCTCCCTCTCCGATGATGATCCACTTGCTTGTCGCTCAACCCGTGCCTTGAGCTTGGAGATCTCGATTTCCATGGACTCAATCGTCGCTGACTTGGAGGCGAGTTCGGCCTTTAATTCCGCGGGCGGTGCAGGGACGGAGAGCGACGGTCGGTGGCCATGGCCGTGGGCTGAGCCGCGCGAAACTTGTTGTTGGAGCTGCGCATTCTGTCTTTGGAGGGAGGCAAGCTCGGCCTTCTGTCACGGTTGTCAGCCAGTAAAAGTACACAGCGTGTTGTGAGTGCCTACCAGTTGGTCCAACTGGCCGTTCCTCCCGCTCTCGCCGGTCGCGTCTTCGCCATCGGCATCCCTCAGGTCCGCCAATTCCTCCTCAGCCTTCTGCCATCTCTTTTCAGAGTCCGAGGCCTCCTTGGCTATGCGCCTGTTCTCCTTCTCTAGTTCCTCGATTCGGGCGACATGTTTCCTGTAAATTTCTGGCGCTGTATCACCGTCGGGACTGAAGGGCACGGGGGATGACGCGCCGGCGCTCGGGACAGCACCAGCACGGAACGAGGTAGATCTCATCTTCGACTGCAGCGCTAGCGATGGAGTTGCCGACGGCGAAGGTTCCTCGGAATCGTCCCTGGAAGGCTCCTCGAACTTCTCTTCCGGAGCCTCCTCGACGACCTTATCGTCGCTCGGATGCGCTGCTTCGGGTGTGTCTTCGAGAGGCTCGACAGGCGTGGCGTCTGTAGCCTCTTGCTTGGGCCTTTTGGCTGCGCCAGTCTTCTTCTTATTCTTCTTCATTTGCTCGACCTGTGGTTCCCATGATCAGCGCGTTGTGCGAAGGGAGGGAGGGGTTAGGGATGCCGAACACGCTTCTTGGCGGCCGCAATCTTCTCCTGGCGGGCTTTTTCTTCTGCGTCCGCCATGGTTTATAGAGTTGAAGAGTGCTGCTGAAGAGTGCGACTGGTGGCGGATGCGGTGTCTTGGAGAATGGGAAAGGTGTCACCAAGCTTAGTGTTGATGGATTCTGACTTGGGAAGCTCCGTCATCAGCCCGAAGCTTAGCTGGCCTGTGGAACACAGTGCAAAGTGCGTGCAATGACTATTTACTCACCGTGCAATCAAACCGCCTAAACACTAACTCTTAAATACTTTCCTATATTTATCAGGAGTGATGTTTGATGCTGAAACTCGTATTATCACACGATTCAGAGCAAAGCGGTTGTAAAAACATATATTCTCAGCCTTGCATGGTAGTACTAAGTATAGTAATTGAGGTCCTTATGGATTTGGGGGTTCATATGAGGGTGGTTTGTATTTCTTCTCGCTCTAGAACTTGCTTTTCCTTCTCCCTTTTGTTTGGTGAGGGCATTTGGCGACAGCCCGCGATAAATGATTCATCAACTGATACTTATCGCGGGCAGGAAGGCATGATAACAAAAGCGCTTCAAGTTGGCTTCCAAGGCCCTCCAACTTAGCCCCCGCCCGATATCCCAGAAAACATCCAAAACATCGACATCACCGCATAACAGTCTCAATAAATTTCTCACATATCGCCAAACGCTTCACGTTTGATATCACGGCATTCCATACCGCCCCCACAATGTGTGAGTTCTCCGTGAACCTCCAGTCACCCTGCCAGTCAAGCGCCTTGCCCATTTCCGCGTTGTAGTGCGCTCGGTATCGCTCTAATGTCTCTGGGGATTTCTCAAAAACAGCCTCCTTAGGCCACTCATATGTCAAAGGATCCCAATCCCGTGTAATGAATGCTGGGTATCTAGCGTAGCCGATCACTCGTGGCATTATGCAAGTAAAGTCCCAGTCGAGGAGTCCGGTAACTATACCTTGATCATCTACTATGACATTCTGCAAGTCATAATCGGGGGGACATAGAACAAAGCCAGGTAGATAATTAATATATTTTAAGCAGCTTACTATAGCTTCTCTCACCTTTTATTCTGCTCTATCCAAGATACTATCTCTGTTGGCTGGCTTTACATGTTCCTGAAGATAGGCAGAGGTAAAGAAAAACGGACCTGAACCGACAACCTGAGCTGTGCCGTCTTTGTAATACTTCTAGTTATACACAGGGCCGATAATAGGCAAGCCATCTTCTTCTCCCATAAAGGAGCCCATTTGATTAAAGACCAGACAAGACAACTAGGCTATATTACGTGATAGACTTATTAAGATCCTAAGGCATAATTCGTCTTACAGCAAGGGACCTAAGGAGTTATACCAAACTTCAGACACAGGTTTCCCAGGTATGAAGCTCATGCATATATAAGGCGCGCTAATCTTGTTATCACCAGTCGTGTCTAGAGCGTATATCTCTGGCACTGGAATTGTGGTCTTATTCCGAATAAGGCACATCGTAGCAACCTGTGATTCTATGGCGGCTGCTGCGGACGGTGTCATCCCAGAGCCCCAGCCCGTATTAGGAACGCGGATCACAAGCTTGATAGCATCAAGTTCAACAACGTGGACAATATTGTAGGATCCGCACATTCGTGCGACAAACTTTGCGCCAGAGCCTGGTACATGCAAGCGTTCGGCTGCGATTTCTCGAAGCGAGGAGGACGAGAGACTCTGGTGTGATGTCCAGAAGTGGACCAAAGGCCTCGCAGGGTGGATTAACCATGATCGTTGGCTTGACAATAAACGCCTTTGCACCAGTTCAACAGAAGTGCGGGAGGTGGGTTCGGATGAGATTCGAGGTAGATTAAATACTAGCCCTAATGTAAACATGATGGTAGCAACGTCCTTTATATACACATAGTAAGGGATGGAGGGTCTGCAAAAATGGCCTTTGTGCTGGACCTGATAGAACTGTTTTCCTGAACTGGCAAAGAAAAGCCGTTAACGCTGTTAGAACCACGTGATTATCCTCCCTCGAGAACAGAGCTGAAAAAGATAAAAAGCCGTTGGAACCTCTCTCGCTGTTTAAAGAACATACTAGCAGCGCTGTGTGAATCACACCAAGGAAGGCCCAGGAGACTAGGCGCCTTAGTTGTCCCAAGGTCAAGTCACCGCTGTGCGACGAAGGACTATTCAGGTACAGTAGCACATGGTGCAGTGGAGATGACAGACAGCTGACAGCTGTAGCCAGCTGTCGTAGGCCAGTTGCATATGAGGAGCCCGTGAGGCAGGTGACGCATCCCAACACGCCTGGCCCTCGCTTTCCCTCACAACACAACAAACTTCTCCCATCTTCTCGTTTTCTCTCCCTCTCTGACGCTGCATAACTTCGCACCACTCAGTCTTCGCCAAGACCCCCTTAGCAGATGAACTGGACCGAAGGCGCTCTCGCTCGCCATTCTCGGCGCAAGGGCTGGGACAAGGATGCTGTTCGCCAGAAGCAGTACTTCGCAAAGGCCCGGGCTCGCAAGAGTGAAGGAGCTTTGACGACGAGTCTCCACGCATCCTCGTTTATCCCCGACTATATTCCACGAAGTCCTCAAACACAAGACCAGCAACAGGCTCCGTCCTCTGCCCAGAACAGGCATGCCACGTCTAGGAAGCGATTATTCAGTGAACGAGATCCGAATGAAGATGCTTCTTTTTCGGACAAGTGTGCTGGCTCGAACCTAGGACAAAATGTCGTCGATTCACTCCACACCAAAGCATCGCCGCGATCAAAGCAAGGGGATTTCAGCACCAACCTTGACGCAAAACGTCGAAAGCTCCTCGAAAAGGATGACTGGACCGGTGTCAGCTTTCAAAAACCGATGCTCATCGACTTTTCTTGGCAGGGAGCTGGCGCTCGTAAGCCAGCGCCTCAAGATCTCGATTCGAGACCAGCCAAAAGCAAGCGAATCTCCGCGCTGTCTCAAAAGGACGTGAATGCGAGGAGCGGCAACCGAAATCCATTCAATTCTGGTGACCAGATTAATATTAGAATTGGCAGCCAGGACCTTCGTTGGAGCCGAGACAGCAACTCCGTGAGAAGTCCCACGAGCCAGACAGGCCCTCTACCAACGTTCGAGGCGTGGGCGTCCCAGCAAGGCAGATCAAGCAACCCGCGCATACCTTCCGACTCACCACTGCGCACTCGTCTCCCTATGCCACCTTCCATAGGGCTTCGAGATATTTCTGAGGCTCCTTTTTATAATTTTCAGACGATGAGCCCCGCAACTGAGACTGAGTATCTTTCAGTTAGACACATTGACAGACGGCAAGAGAGAACGCAAGACCGACCCAAATACATCGTAACATCCTCGCCACCTATCATTCATCATCCTCAGCCCACTCGCGGGCAGAGACCAGCCTTGTTCGATATTCGTTCTCCCGCCCCAGAGGATCTCGATAGTGTGGTTGCCCAGACTGGTGCTCCCAATCCTAAGCCCGACCTTGCTGCAAAAGACGAGGCTCAGTGGAACCATTGGCTCAACCCAGGGAATGGCACAGAGCCACAAAGTTACTCCGATGCGCGAGAAGAGGATCAGCCTTGCCGATCAGTAACTCCTGGGATTAGCCACTATTGGGATGGGTCCGAAAATCAGTCTCTACCACCAAGTGGCTGCGATATGGCCAAAGAGAGAGACATTCCGAGCGACAGAATTGAACTACCTTCACTAACATACCCATCAACTGCGAGTATTGTATCTGACAGCGTCGACTCAGCTACTATGCGTCCTGAAGCGGAACTACCCACGCATTCACAGCAAGGCCGCAGCTCGCCAATGGATGAGTGTCACGGAGCGCCTCATACCACCCAAACTGTGAGCTTCAGCCGTGGAAGAGAGAGGAGACTAGAAAAGCATAGCAATGATCTAGTTCTACCATCCAGAACTGAGTTGCCCAAAGCCCCGAAAGTCCAGGATTTGTTGGACTTGCTGGCGATGGAAGAAGAACAAGGATGGCCGCAGGACGATGGCAGCCCAGAACAAAGTCCCGAAGATGAGGATGAGGTTTGGAAGAGATTTGTCTACGACGAAGACAGCGTCGAAATCAGTCGCAAGGCACTCCAGGAAGCACAGCAGCAAACGGCCCAGGACCTGCTCCGAGCCGAATTTGGTCCTCCTAGTGATGTTGCAGAGCCGCCTTCAGTATCACGGAACGGTCCTGCTACGAGCCCAGCCTCAATGGCCACCTTGGCCATTGAGCCCTCAGAGACCATCTTCTTTGCCGAGGAATACAGCTCACCTGACGTCGCTCCAACCGAGACGACAGACGCAGCCAACTCGAACACTGCCCACGCTGGATCGCCCAGGCCGCAGCACTCCGATTTCAGGTTCCACCAACCCAGCGTCTTCGTCGGAAGATTAGCTAGCCTGCAGCCCACAGGACCCGTTCGATTGCAGTTGCCCAAGAGGGGCAGGGGTCGGCCAAAGAAGCCCAGGGGTGGTGAACGGCCGGATTTCCGCGCGATGCCGGACTATGACGACGACCCAATTGAGGAATGCTACGAGGGCTGAGCTGGGAAGAAACGAGGGTGGCTGCGGGAAGGGTGAGGTCACCGGCTCGGGATGTGTGTGTGCGTGTCGCCTGAAGGAATCCGCCTTGAGCTGGGTGGCAAACCGAGCTGAGCTGACAGTGTCACAAGAGGTGTTTAGCCTCGGATCATTGTGACTGCCTAGGTACGGAAGGAATGTGTCTTGTCAATGTACATCACGTAGCATGTCGCTCAATACTTAGTAAGAAAGCTCAACGCTTTGTATCTATATTGTCATTCTTCTGTCCTGTTTTGTCCTTTACTGCACTGTAAGAGCCTGTGGTCTCTATGTAACGAGTAGTCTATCGCCGAGGTAACCTAGCATACAACCCACCCCCCGCATTTGTACATTGTCATCATCTGTCAAAGGACCATCCATGCGCCGACGAAGAAGAAACGAAAATGAAAAAGGAAAGGAGAGGAGAGGAGAGGAGGGGAGAGGGGAAAAACAAAAACTCCCGGTATCTATCTATCCATCCATCTAATAATAAAGTCATCACAGCATAAGGTAGCCACGTAAGTAGGTACAGTACATACAATACAACAAAGCATAAACGTAAAGCGGAGCCCAAGACGAAAGAGGAAAAGAAGGAGAAGACGCGAAAGAACAAATCCCTCGCCCGCCCTCCCTTATCTCACCACCAGTCACAGCCCCCCCGGACCGCCAGCCATGTCCACGTCGTCCCACGAGTGAGCAGCTGCATGACCGCGAAGGCGTCGATCGACTCGGGCCCCCAAAAGGACGAACCCTTGGTAGGCCAGGGGAGCAGGGGAGCAGGGGAGGGGGCCGAGAAAGGAAGGCAGCAGCACAGCCCCCCCCGGCCACTAGGACCTTCGCCCCCGCTTCTAGAACAATTCTCTCAAGTCAGCCGTGAGGCTGATGTGCATGAGAAGCGTGCAAGCGGCATGCAGGGTTGCGTTGCGCTGGCAGGGTTGCTGTGACGGATGGTGATGGGCGATGGCGACGGTGGTGGTGATAAGTGGTGATTGTGGTGCATAGTGATAACAAGGGTGGAGGGGGGGGAAGAATGCAAAAAAGCGAGGGCGGTGAATGGAGGAACGAGAGAGATTGTCTCGATGAAGGTAGGACTAGGCAACCTGATGGGGGAGGGTGGCCGTGAGGCAGACGGAGTAGGCATGGAAGTGGAAGAAAAAACGCCCACATGCCGTCACTCCCGCGTCCGGAGTGGTTGCGGTGGTAGTCCTACTACTGCTGCAGCCTCAATTTGAAGCCGCGGAGAGATAGGGAGTGAGAGTCAGCTGGTTCAGCTTGTTCCACACATCTTTGCAGATCAACCGACAAGGTTGACTCTGGGGTAGCCTAGTCTCGGGCGCCGGAGGTGTGGCATGCGATAGCAGGTCCTCCGTGGCGGCGGCAGTGCCAAGGACGAGACCGAAGTTGGTAGCGAACGCCGATGGATGGATTATGAGAGAGGGTCCTCTGTAGAACCCCCCCTCAGGTCTTGTTGCGACGCTTCTCCTTTCGCTTGGGCTCGCACGACGTCTTGCAGCTGGGACACTCGTAGCCGTGGCGGGAAATGTAGACGCGGACGAGACAGCGATGGCATCGCCACCACGTCGACGGGAGATAGCGGCCCTCGAGCCAGTCCTCGTTGACGGTATCGCCGCGCTTCTGGATGTCCTCGCGGTGGTACTCGCGCAGGTGGTCTCGGAAGTGATCGCGGCGGTGGAAGGGCTCGCGGAAGCGGGTGCACCGCGGGTAGTCGCACCAGTAGCTGTCCTTGAGCGATTCCGGTGCGTGCGTGTTCCTGTAGTGCCTTTGGAGGTCGGCGCAACGCCTAAACGGGCGCGCGTTGCAGCCGGGCGAGAGGCAAAAGACGGGCCAGTCGCGGCCGGTTGTGCTTCTAGAAGATCGGGTTAGTATTGGTCGGTACAGAAGAGAGTAAGTAAACGCACGATTCGCTCCGGGGAGTGACGGTGTCGTCTATGATGGACGGGGCAGAGGTGAGGTTTTGGTGTTGGTGTTGTTGGTGGGCGGGATCCCCCATGACGGCAGAGTCGTGGAGAGTGTATAGACCCAAGGGCGAGCCGGGAATCGAAGACGACGTCTGAGAGCTGCTCCCCGACGAGCTGGGGTATCGGGTGAGAGACACGGACTGGTGATAGTCGAAGGGGTCCGCAGTTGGTGACCCGTAGTCTTGGGGTGGTGAAGCCTCGTACCATTGGGCGTAGCCGTAGTTGGATCCCATCTTGTAATAACGATGCGGCGATGTTGCGCCAAACTCTGAGAAGTCAGGAGACAGGGCGAGAAGCAAGCGGGCTTGGATGAGTTGGTTGTGAGGCTGCCGTTGAGCTAGGTAGTAGCTATAGCACAGCTCCGAGAAGAGGACGGCGAAGGATTGTATGTATGTAAGGACAGATGCTTTAAGAAGGCGAGCAAGCAGGATGGCGATCAGCTATGCGGACCAAGACCAAGACATGCAATTGCAAGACACACGTGTACAAGGCAGGTGATTCTTGAAAAGATACAAGGCAGGAGTTCGGTAGACGATTTGGGAAGTGCAGTGACACAGGAAGAGGCAGATGAGGGGGAGCTCGTCCAACCAGTAGATATATATGGCCGAACAGAGAGGAGGATGTTCAGGTGGAGGAGGAGGTGGGGGAGTAGAACGAGGGGGGGGGGGGGGGGGGGGGGGGGGGGGGGGGGGGCGTGTGAGTGAGTGGTTCTAGGGGCAACACAGGGAAGATGAAAGGAAAGGCGAGGCTCGAAAAGAGCACATTGCAAGTGAGGCGGAAGTGAAGGTGTACGAAGGTAGACTCGTGCCGGTGACGGGATGAGCGAGCGAGGACGACGTGGACCTGAAACTGAAAGCTATGTACTCTCGTACCCGGCATATCATGGCATCGTCTGGGGCGGGCCAAGCCAAGACCAAAGGGGTATCATTAGGCTTCTAGAATGTCCAGGGGTTCCGGGTTTGCAAGGGCCATGGAAGGTCAAGGTCAAGGCCACGGTCGAGTACATGTGCCATGTACCACATAGTATGTGACGAAGGACCTGACGCAGCGCATCCCATCCATCCCGGGGGGAGGGGAGGGGAGGGGGAGGGTAGAATGCGGCATGTCGTCTGGGCTGTAAGTTGCATCGAGGACGGCATCAGAGGGTCGATCTCACAGAAAGAACAACATGGATTCCGGATTGGAGAGAGTGTGCATGGGGTGTTTGGTGGAGACGATGGGTAGTAGGGGAGGAGGGGGGGGGGGGGGGGGGGGGGGGGGGGGGGGGGGGGGGGGGAGAGGACGAGGAGTAGGACGAGGAGGACGAGGAGAATAGAGGAGAATAGAGGAGGAGCATGAAGAGGAGGACGAGGATGATGATGGCGGACAGGGAGGCGGATGAGCAGGGGGAGAGTCAGGGACCGGGGCTGAGCATTGGCGCAAACCTGGCTCGTGATCTGATGCGATGCGATGCGATGCGCGCGTTGACAGTTACAGAGAAGCATCGTCGTGGGATGGTCCAAGCCCGGTTGGCGCTGACCTAATAATAAGTCGACGATGTACTCATGTAGGATAGTGACGAGCGAGATTGAGCTGACGGCAATCGAGGAATGAGGGAAAACAGCACCACCAGCTAATCTAATCTTGCTTGGCCGGTGTCCTGAAGCGGAATGTGAATGTGAAATGGGAATGTGATTGTGATTGCGAATGGACGAAGATGCGACTCAACGGGCGGTCTCGAGGATCATTGACATCTCAGGAACGACGCAGCTTGCACCTGCATTAAGGGATCCACGGCTTGGCCCCCCGGACGGGATAGTCGGTACTATGGGGGTTAGATACATGTGCTACATACTTAGATACATGTATGCCAAGGGGAGGCCACGAGAACCAGAGCATGGGAAGGCGCGAGCCGATGAACGAAAGGAGCAACGAGTGCGTCGGTTGGACGGGGCGTCCAAAGCGGCGGCCTTCATCGCCTCGTTTCGGAGGCTGACGAGCGGCCGAGTTCATGTCGAAAAGGTAGCTCAGGGCGGGGGGCACTGCTAGAGGAAGATAGAGAGACGGACAGACAGACGGACAGACGGACGGACAAAACAGACAGAGACGAGACAGAAAAGAGACAACATGCACTGGCAACCGGGAGTGGAGGCGGGTGTGCCAGATTTGGCCGCAAAGGGAACAGACCCCTGTCGCCTGGCTATTTTCTTTTCCTGTCTTTCGGTGACCTCATGCGCGCCAAACGGCTTTTCATGGGTGGAATGGATTGATTGCGGGCGATGGAGATGGGAGAGCTTTGATTCAGAGTGGAGGCGTGGAGCTTGGTGGGGGGGGGGAGCTAACTAGCTAACTTACTTTGTAGAGCTTTTTTAGAGAGCAAACGAGCTGAGGGGCACGTTCGTAGAGAGACAGAGATAGCAGCGGGCGGGTCAACGAACCAAGCCAAGCCGGGGTTCGAGGGATATGCGATGCCATGTGGGACGACCTGGACGCCAGGGGAGGAAAGAAAGAATACTTTAGCCTAGAGGACTAGTTGGAAAGAAGCCGAGCCATGCCAGAACCATCGCTGGCGCAGTGTTATTAGTTTGTCGTGGGCGAGCCGGCGAGGAGAATCGGGAGGAATCAGCGAAGGGTTAGTTTTCCAGGGTCTGGATGCCTGCACTTACTGCACCGTGCTATGTGCCGAGTGAGAGACCGTGTCTATATGATCGGGCGGGTGCTCCGTGAGCATGAACTGCGGAAGATAGAGGCTGTGGCGACCTGGACTTGCCCAGAGAGATCTAGGACTTCTTCCGATGGCCACTATCACTTGCAGCAGGCTGAAGATCTTCAACCGTGTTACGGCGGATGACTGTGTACATACATAGCACGTGCGTTGGGCTACGCCTCCGAGGCTCTGCTGGGCCCGGAGAGCTTGAAATGCGTCAGCCTAATCGGCGTGCAGCAGCGATGATGCAGATGTCGATGATGAGATACCGGCACTCGGCGAATCGCCGTCGAGTGAAGGATGGGCGCACCCACACACCGCGCCCACAACTACTGTACACCCACAACCACAACCACAGCCATGACGATTTCAAGCGCAGCACTGGTTTTTGTTAGTTGCAAAGCACAGACTTACAGCGCGTGGTAAGTAGTATTCGTGCCAGACCATCAATGCCTCGTCCAGACCAATCGTCCAAGATGCCCCCCCCCCCCCCCCCCCCCCCCCCCCCCCCCCCCCCCNNCCCCCCCCCCCCCCCCCCCAACTCCACTTCCCGGCGCGAAGCCATGGATCGCATTGCACGCATGCCAATTGGCAGATGCACAATTGGTGTTTGTTTCTGCTGCCTGGACGGCAAGCAAGGACCACGGACAGCGCCTCCCCGGCTCGGTCCATCCGTCGATGCAGTTGGTTCCAGTCAGCCCCAAGTCCAGAACGGAACGGGGATGCGATGCCTCTTCGCCTTGGATGGCGTCAAGACGATGGAGGGCTGGAGGGATGGATGGAGGGGCGGGCGCTGCGTACGTAAGTACATAGGTAGCATCGTCTTCCCAAGTCCGCTCGCTTTCAACGCCAACCAGCATTGCCGCAAAGCACAGGCCGACATGTAACACGCGCACTCGCACATACACACACACAGAATAGCAATCATCAATCAATGCTCTCCTTCACGACCCATCCCATACTGCACCGGTATTCGCAGAGCGGTCCCCGGGCCCGCCAGCCCCATCCTCAAAGCTCAAACCCGCCGGGCCCTGTGCCACCGACCTCTGTCACACGACCCCACACTCGGTGGCCGATCTGGGTACGTAGCCTACCGAGGCATCACCAGTTATTTGCCGGTAGCACTTCCGTTATATCGCTCGCTGCCGCCGCCATCCAAGCCGACGGGAATGTTTTTTTCTGAGCTGAGAAAGCCTGCTGGAAAGTCTGAGCCACGGTTCGCCTTGTTCTTGGTCCTCGGTTGCCTGACCAGCCGGAATGGACGGCGGGCGAATCCTCCCCCCCCCCCTAAAAAACCAATTGTGTTGATGGTGACGCCGCCTTGTGGTGAGGTACATGTACATAGTGACTGAGCGATGTGAGTGCAAGTGAGGCCAGCCCAGGGTGCATTGCCGTGTCCAAGTCCAAGCTCCAGCTCAACGACCCAGAGTCCACAAGCGAACACGACGGACCCTCTCCAACGGCTTGGCCGTGGTGTTGAACTCTGTGTCGTTCGTCAAACACGGTCTTGGCACCATCGTGGGAAATCGCAGTTGTCCGTCCAGTGGCAGTACTGCAATTTCGATAGCTGCCCCTCCCCTCTGAAGGTGAGGTGCACCGGACCGACAAACCCCAAAAGCTACACACTGACCAACACGAGAGAAGAGACGGTCCCCTGGCGGCTGGGGAGGTATTGGGACCCTAGAAGTTAATTGTTGTTGCTCGGTCCCCTGGCACCCGGGTCCTGGCCTTGGGATTCGCGAAGGGACAAAGCGTTCGCGGGTCCTGCTGTGGATCGCGCGGGGGCCGCTGTCACTGTCAGACCGGTCTGTCAGTGAAGTGATGAACGATGGATTCCTTGAACCCAAGGACCAGGACCGGGACCAGGGGCCCGCCGGGACCAGGATCCCCCCTTTTTCGCTTGCAGCGTTGCGGGCGTCAGGGCAGAGCTTCTGGAAGCCTTCCTGATCTGACATGGCGCGTCCCACCTTTTCTTCCTCAGTCCTTGACTCCAGGGGGGGGTTGGGTTGGGAGGGGCTCTGGCAATGTGGCACCCATGCTGTCCGTCGTCTGCGGCACAGCTGCCGATGGGAAATCTATTCGTAGGGCGCAGTCGGTTTTGAGCGATATCCTTGCCGCTTTTGCTGCTGGTGCTTTGTTTCGTGTGTGTGCGTGTGCGTGTGCAGGTTCGTCAATCCTCTTTTGCCCCGAGGAAAAGACACCTGCCTTGCTAGGTACCCAGGTAGCATGGGAGGAGGGAGAGTCGAGGGCACGTGCGCGGGCAACTTCCATTCCGCGACGGTCGGTCTATAGTCGGTCGGTGGTGGACGGAGAAGCAGCAGTAGGCATTGAGGCGTCGAGGCGCCAAAGGGCTGCGCTGACCCAGGCGACCAAATGGATACCATCATCCCGCCGCCAGGTCAAGGGTACGGATCGGCATCGGCATCCGTAGATTCTCCGGCTCTCTCCCCCTCCCAGAATCTATCCCTCCCACATCCCTAGGATCCCAGCCTGCGCAGGCGACAAGCAGCCCTGGTTTCTGTCAGTTCGTCGCGTAAAAAGCCAAATGTGGTTGCACCTTGATCCCGCTCCCGCCGGCTGCTTCGCTGTCCCCCTTGTTGCCCTTTCCACCCACCCAACCTCCATCACTTGTCACTTTTCCGGCCTTTGCACCTTCCCACTTCCCACTTCCCACTTTCCACTTTCCACTTCCACTTCTACTACACCAGCTGTCCCAAAAAAACAAAACAAGGTTCAGCTCTAGTCCTATAATACCGAGAAACGGGGCTCCCATTTCCCTGCCGCGAACCTAATTACATCAATCAACCCGACAAGGGTCGTGGTAATTAATCAAAATCACACCCACTGCCGAACTTTACCTACCTTTCGTCCTTTTTTCTTTTTTTGTCTCTTTTCCGCATTTGGCTCTTCGTATGTATTGGGGGGTTCCTCTATTTTCAACCCCGGGGATCGCCTTCGCACTTCCCGTCGATGCCGTCTGCAGTGTTGAGCCCCATCCCCATCTCGTCCTGCGACATCGTGCATCAGCCCTGCGCAATTTCCAACGGGCAGGTTAGGTTTGCGGTACGGTGTGTCCGGGGTGCGTGGTCGACAGATTCGACAAATTAATCAATCAACAGATGATCGCAGTAGTCGAAAACCGCTATTCGTAAGTAGTCGGAAACTGGCTATTCGTATCTTTCCCCTCGAAACCATACTGCGCGCTGCACAAGTGGAGGCACACCCGTCCTGATATAGCTCTCCACTTACACCTTACACTTTACGCCCTACGCTTCCCTCTTCACCTCTCAGGCAGCAATGCAACACCGCGCACTTGAGTAACCTGCGTCGCGTCACCTCGACGGGAAAACGGAGGACGTGCCACGTCTGACGAGAAATGCACATTTGAAATTGTCCTGCGTGTGGCTGGCGGTCCTTGGTCCAGAGTCGCCGGCAACTCGTCAAGGCTGAAAGAAATCATCCTCAGCGAGACAAATCATTTGTAGGGCGAGCAGCTGCGTGACACCATTCAAACATGTGCAAGGCGAACGAGGCATGTGATGGCACTTCATAGGGCAGCCAGAACATAGCCGTAAACACTCCGAGTCGAGGGTTTTCCCAGGGCTTCAGCGCCCGGCAGCCGATATTCCCAAATCCATCTCTCAACACTAGAGGTAACTCCCAACGCAGCCGTAGCCGTAGCCATAGCCGCAGCCATAGACTAGCCGTTGCCGTCGCCTGTACGCGAAAAGTGCCGAGTGAGACAAGAATAACGAGGCTACCATCCATTTCCTCCTTCCCTCCCCCCCATTAAACCCGAGGGGCCAAAACCCAAAGTACGCACATCCCATCCATCCCATACCTAGTCAAGCCGCCTCCATCAGAAATCTCCAGAAATCTCCAGAAATCTCCGGAGACAAGTCAGGGCCCCAGACCAATAAACTCCTTCGATTAGACGTCATCCTCGAGAAATTTGTAAGCAAACTTGAAGTCGGCTTTTCGTCGATTCATCCTGTTCCACGAGTCAGTATACGTAAGTAGCTATAACGGCGGTTTCCTGCCACGTCGCTAGACTTACCAGGTGCTCTCGTAATCAAAGAAACGATATGTGCCTTGTTCAAAGTCCTCGGTAATGTTCTTCGGCTCCTCGTGTCTTTGGAACCAAGTCTGATATTGCTTGTGGAATCGCCAGCTTTGATCCTTGAGTGCCTTGGCTGCCAGATACTGTTGCGGCGTACCCTGCTTGTAGTAAAAGACGTAGAACAGCGTGTCCGGGTCAATCCGCGAGTATAGTCGCGGGTCGTCGAAAATAGGCAGCGGGTCTCGTGGGAACCCTGAGCTTGTAGGAGGCACTGGTGCGTCGGGCCGGTATGCTCTAGGTACATCCGCATCTAATGCATCCGGGCAGCTGTTTTGACTCACACTCATCATTCGCAGAGTTGACGGTGCCGAGGGAGGTGGCGGGCGCTGCTTGGCCGTCTCGTACGTCTCGACAAGATCCTGCAGCGAGGCTGGCAGGTGGTAGATGCACTCCTCCTCTTCAGGCTCCTCCTCGATGGGCTTGATGCCGTTGGAAACGCCGTTGGTTTGCGGGGCTGCATTTTCCGTTAACTTCACAGGACTGGGTCTGATCCCGGACTGGCACGTACCTCTCGACGACTCGGAAGCACCAGGTACCATCGGTTGCTTTCCGGCAGCTTTGGATCTCTTGCTTGGCTTGATGATGGAAGGCTCCGGCGAGTTGGCTGCGGACACCACAGAGGCGGACATTTGCCTTGACTCGCCCTGTTGTGATGCGAGCTGGCTCAACGAAACAGCGGGGGAACTGGCAGCGCTTGTCCGAGACTGCGGCGGTAAAGACGGTATGCCTGAAAGCACGGCGCCTGGCGGCGGCGGTAAAGGCGCGATACCGACGTTGTTCCTGTCGCTAGCGGCGGCGGCTGCAGCTGCCGACGCGTACTTGAGGCCCTCTCCTGCCGGTCGAGTCGGCACTGCCGCCGGCTTCATCACGGGGCCATTGCCGACTCCGCTGCTGACGCTTGGTAGAGGAGCATGTAGCGTGGCGAGGGCCGGCAACGGTGATTTGACCTGGGATGGCGTTCGCCGCGATGGAGGTTCCTCCTTGGGCTTTCTCGTCGGTTTAGGTACGTCGGGCTCGACTACTACCTCTTCTTGTATGGATTGGGCGTCGAGGGAAGAGTTCTTCTCGTTGTCCAGGCCCATGCCGAAGACGCCCTCGTCATCCTCCAGGTCCAGCTCGTTGTACATCTCGTCGTCCTCCATGAAGTCCTCGTTCATGCCGTCGGAGACGTAGTATCGGATGCTCTCCTCTAGATCAGTGACCTGATCCGTGTCGACGCCGCCGTTCTCGAGGGACCGTCGAATCAGCTCCAACTTGCCTTGGTGCCACTTGTGTCGCTCCATGACCCGTTCGATTTCGGCGATGCGTTCCGCCTTGACGGTATTGTTCTTGCCTTTCTTCATGGTAGCTTGTATCGACTCGCTCTCGGCTTCGAGCATCTCGATCTGCTGCTCCAGCTCGTCGACCATGCTACCTAGGAATTCACCAGCCTCGACTTTGGCCTGTTCCTTGGGATCTAGTTTTGCAGCAGCCGAGAGACCTTCTTTAGAGTAAGCTTTCGTCTTCATAGCCTTCTCGACAGCCTTGAACTTCTCCATTTGCTATATACGACGGGTCAGTACGGGTCGAACTCATCGCTGGGTGCCTACAAGCTAGTCGACCTGGAGAGGGGGAGGGGGGGGGGGGGGCGAACCGTCTCGATCAGCTTCCGGTGCTCCAGCAGCGGAGCCTTGTCCTTGATGTCGTTACTAGCGGCCCATGTTTTGATCTGGTCTCGCAGCCGCTGCAGCTTCTTGATCTCGCGTTTCAAGTTGTCCTCGAGCTTCTCCTTCTGTGCGGGGTTATTTGACTGCTCAATCTTCTCGTAGATGGCCTCGAATTCGGCGACGCCCTCGGCCACCTTCTTGAAGCACTTGTCGACCTCTTGTTGCAACTTTCGTGCTGCCATTATGACCAAGTGGTGCAGCCTCGCAGCTTCGTATGAGGAACAGTCGGCGGCGGGTTCGTCGTCGGCGGCGGAGATTTTCGGGGACGGAAGTTCTTTCTCTGTCGTGCAGCCTCGTCCGGGCCAGAGGGGGATCCAGCGACCGACAGTGAAGGGTAAAGGGAATCGCGGGGACCCGCACGTCGTAGGTGCGGAGGAAAGAGCTGGCAAAGTGTTGCGCAGCACGGGGAGATGTCGTCGCCGTCGTGGGACGGTCAATTCGGGGGACGTGGTCGATTGGTTGGGGTGCGAGAGGTCAAGCTGCGATGGACGGAACGGGTCGATGTTGATGGACAAGGGAAGAAGAAGAGTAACGGAGGCCAACAGCTGCGGGCGTGTGGTTGGTTACCTTACCTATCGGGCGACAAGTCACAGCGGGCTCAGCTCGGTTAGCCGCTCCCAGAGTTCACAGCCCCCGAAAATGCCAGGTTCCGCGTTTCGAGATGGAAGATATCTGTATTTATCTATTGTGATGCCTCGTGAATGACAAGAGGCTTTGGGTTTCTTTCGTCACTCAGAGATAGGGCGGCTGGCTACGGTGCTGTCTCTCGACCACTATTGCGAGATACTTGGACAAGTCTGCGAGGCTGCTAATTAGGTACCTACTAACCTGACGTACTGGAGTTCTCTCACATGACACATGGATGACACGGATCCAGTCAAAACCGCCCTAGTGAGAGGCTCCATTCCTCCGCTAAATAAGACAGTGTTCGGTGTGAGTCTCAACAGAGAACTATGTATTTACTAGAAAGGCTCTCTCGTTGACGAGGTTGCATAATAAAGCATCTCACAACTTGGTTGACACTCTCTTAGTGACTTCCAAAGCTCAACTCGCTCTCATTAATCTTTCCTTCAAACTATTCATCCCCCTTTCTCTAGGTACTTCTCAAGGCACTTGCTCAAAACTCCTACCCTAACGCCGCTAGTTGCTTCACGCCTGTCACTCACCGAAGCGAGTACGTACTTGGCACCAGCCATCATGAAAGGTGCGTAGGTCGCTCGCAAACGCAAAGCCATGATCAGGCTGAGTAGATTGACAAACACCATGCACGACCCAATGAAAATCCTCTCTACTCACACAGCGTCTAGCAATCCTGCAACGTGTGCTGTCGGCGTCGGTGACGGTGGACAAACAAGTCATCTCGTCCATAGGAAAGGGTGTGCTCGTCTTCGCAGCTGTCGCTCCCGGGGATACGGAGAAGGAGGCCGACTCGCTGGCGGCCAAGGTGCTCAAGATGAAGATGTGGGACGATGAGTCCGGTGGTCGGGTAAGGCCCGCGTTGCGGCACACTGACGCCTGGAACCGGAACTGTGATATCTGACGAGCCGTGGACAGTGGAAGCAGAGCGTTATGGATATCGAGGGCGGCGTTCTCTGTGGTGCGACTACGACCCCATCATGTGCCGCCGGATCTTTGCTAGATTCTGGAAACATGCGAGCACAAAAGTTCGACATCTGGAGCATGTCACTGACTGTGCCCGCCAGTTTCGCAATTCACGCTCCTGGCCAAGACGAAGAAGGGAACCAAGCCCGACTTCCACGGCGCAGCCAACCCCGAGGAGGCCAGCCGGCTGTACCAGTACTTTGTCGAGAAAGTCCGCAGCGAGTACCAGGAGGAGCGGGTACAGGATGGCAAGTTCCAGGCCATGATGGAGGTGGCCCTTGTCAACGACGGACCGGTACGCCCTACTTCGCTCACTCTTGCACATCAGACGCCCATGTCTCAGGATACTAACTTGGTCGTGAAAGGTGACTCTGGAAGTCCAGGTGGGCGCGAGGACGGAATGAGGCATGGCGTGTTCGTACGAAGCCGAAACGTCATGTCATGGTCCATCTTAATCATGACATCCCTATCATTAATAACAGAGACTGTTAGACCATTAGGGTATAAGGACATAAGGGAAATAGGGCAGCTAGCAATATGAGCATTTCCATACGGCTAGAATGGGTAGACGGGTGGGAACGATACATGAGAAGCGAGTATGGAGAGCTTAGCAGTGTCTCCAAGAAACCTACCAAGAGCCTAATGAAAGATGCCCTGACAACGGCAGAAGCATGATGAAGGACCAACTGTCGAGGGGCTTTTGGAAAAGAATGGCTCTAACGTGTGCAGGACTTGAGGCTTCCCACCCCTCCGAAGACCACGTCAAAAGCAAGCCCTCCGTCGTGGCGAATCTTTCTCCGGTGCTTAGAGCTCGAGATAGTGCCTCGTGCGGTGCAGTCTGAACATGGGATGGGATGCTATCAGCAAGCCACCAAACACCCACCAGCCCGAAACAGCAACTTGCAGCAGTCCTTCTCGCCTCGTGTTGTCAAATCACAATTCGTGGACAGTCCCTCACTTTGCGCTCTGGCTGTTTCCTCTCTGCGTGAGCCCATCTGCAACTAGCCGTCTGGCCTTTTCAGCTCACCCGGGGCTTGGTGCGAGTCATCGCGGTCTTTTATGCACCATCACTTTTCATCCCCCGGTCCCGGTTCCCCTCATCCTCCCCCCTTACCCCCCACGCTGGCTGGGGATGGTAGACATCTACGGGCAGATTCTAGATTTACACTGGCAACCTTTCCTTCTTTGGTGCGTAGGCCCACTATTATATCACCCCGCTTAGGGTCCATGGGCAGCGCTCCACCCAGTGCGGAGGGAGCCCCTGTATTTGCATTTCTAGGAGCTCTACTTGTAAGGGTTGGTGTGTAACCAGGGTGAAACACAGAGATCTTAGAGGCAGGTGTCAGTACTTCGTATTGCAAAGCTTCCACTTGACGAGCATTTGGAGATTTAGCTGGTATTAGTATAGGCATGATGCCAAGACACTTGAAAGCAAAGTAAACTTTGGCCACCAGTTGTGGAGCTGACGACTGAGACAGATCATGTTCCAGGCGTTTTCATCTCAGTGATGGCACCTGAGTGCCTCAGCAGTATTGCGCTCGACTTCGGATGAAACAAAGTGTTTGTCGGCAACCTCATGGTCATGGTCACTTTCGCTAGATTCGCCAGCGGGTTTGATTTGTCGTTTCGACGGCTTGGTCAATGTCTGTGTAACTAACAAGAGGTACATTAGTGGCAGTGGCAGGCCAGTCTGAGCATAGGAAAGCTGCAATTGTAGCAAGCCTGGGCTATTATTCCCCGAAAGGACACCACCTGTCATAAGAAAGGCGAAGTCGCGTGGATTTTTCTCTGAATGACCCGTGCCTACTCTCGTCATGCTTCGGCTTCCTTGGTACTTGGATGGTGTTATGTGGAAGAACTGTGGTTGTGGCAGCCAGGGATCAGATTAGCCCATAAGAGAGCTGGAAGGGTCTCTCTTAGTATAATAGAAGTTATAAATAAGCCTTTCACCTCATCAATCTTGCTTTGCCAGGCGTCGCAGCCTCTAAAATTCATGACAATTGGTCAGGATGTTGTAGGTACCAAGTTTTTCCTGGGGGGTCTCCTTTATACCCGCACTGGGTGGAGTACTGCCCATCCACTCCCCTTCTCAAAAGGGCTGGATACTTCTGCTGCCCCTTGTTGTCGTCGCCTCTTTTCTCTGTTTCTCTGTTGTTGCCTCTGCCGTCGACGAACATCATCCGACATGACCAAGACAGCGAGGCACAACATAGGTCTACATAAGTACCACACACACACACACACACACACACACACACTCGCATGGCAACCCCCCACTCACACACACACGCACGCACACGAAGCACATACCTACACGCAAGACTTGCATCAGGCGCTAACTACCTAGATCACCTAGTTGCCAATATCTGCGCGCGAACGAATAGCGCCGTGCTGCGCTATGCTGTGCGTGTGCGTGCGTGCGTGCGTGCGTGTGTGCCATGAGTTGTGGGCTGTGCCTGGCTAGGAAGTCCCCGGGAAGATGCGGCAACAGTTTGCCCTCCAGTACGAATCCAGACAGCTCAGCCCAGTTCTCGTTCCGTTGCATCCCCACCATCACATCATCGGGAAGGGAACAGAGCATTCAGAGCGTCAGGCTAGGGCGTTGGAGCGTTTGGGCGTTAGGGATTCAGGGCATTGAATAAAGCATTAGTGAATCAGGGCTGCAATGAAGCGAATGACATGGCAATTAAGAAGTGTGAGTTTACAGCCCGAATAGCACAACTCTTTCACATTGTTTGGTTCTTCTTTTTTTCTCCCACTCGTCATCTTACCAGGTAGGTACTTCAGTACCAGTAGTTGTCTCGCGTACATCCGGGACACAATACTTGTTTGGTTCTCGGGGTTCGTGAGGTTCATGGCCACTTTCTCTCGTATCTTGCCTCGTCCCGCCTTGTCTCGTGCCGTTCCGTGCCGTGTGTGTCTGTGTGTCCCCCCTTGTTATCTCTTTTCTCAACTCGGAATGGCCCTGGCCCGTGTTGGGAATAACCCCGCATCGACGCCGCGGCTCTGTGGCCATCTCCGGGCTTCCATCTCGCAATCCAGCTCCGAGGTGCTCTGCTCACTGCCCTCTGTTCCGTTTATTGTTCTTCCTATTGTTCATTCGTCCTTCGTTCTCCACCGCGGAGAATAAAATAAAAGCCACAAGCGCCCGTCCTGGTGTTGGCTTCTGGAATTCTCTCCTCTCACTTCGACTTTCCCCCTCATCTTTCTCTACCCCACTACCTACTTATCTACTAGGTACCTGAGCTACCACCTGCCTACTACTACACACGTACTTCTAGGTCTCACCTGTCAACACCATCACACTTTCAACCAAGTCAACCTCTCTCGTCTTACGAACCTGCACTCTTCTCTCCTCTTCTCTTCCCTTCCTCCTTCTCTTCTTCTTCTCCTCCCTCTCATCTGCTTCTACTTCTGACCATCACGCAACCCCGCCTCGCCTCAGCTCCCCTCCTCCCCCTCCTCCCCTCCTCCCCTCCTCCTCAGGGAACCTCCCCGTATACAACAAACCCACCCCATCAACACCATCGTAACCACCACGACAATGCCGTCCGACGGTGACTCCTCCTCCTCCTGCTCCCCGGCCGGCCGCCCACGCGTCTTCTTCGACATCGCCCTCGGCGGAAAGCCCGTCGGCCGCATCACCATGGAGCTCTACGCCGACCTCGTCCCCAGGACCGTCGACAACTTCCGCGCCCTCTGCACCGGCGAGAAGGGCGTTGGCAAGACCGGCAAGCCCCTCCACTACAAGGGCTCCATCATCCACCGCGTCATCAAGCAATTCATGATCCAGGGCGGCGACTTTACCAATGGCGACGGGACCGGCGGCGAGTCCATCTACGGCGCCAAGTTCGAGGACGAGGGGTTCCCCGTCAAGCACGAGAAGCCCTTCCTGCTCTCCATGGCCAACGCCGGCCCCAACACCAACGGGTCCCAGTTCTTCATCACCACCGTCCCCACCCCGCATCTCGACGGCAAGCACGTCGTCTTCGGCGAGGTCCTCAACGGCAAGTCCGTCGTCCGCCAGATCGAAAACCTGACCACCCAGACCGGCGACCGTCCCGCCAAGGAGGCCCTCATCACCAACTGCGGCGAGCTTACCGGCGACGCCGCCCTCTCCGCCGACGTCAAGCAGCCCGACTCCATGGGCGACCCCTACGAGGACTTCCCCGAGGACTGCCAGGACCCTCTGGACATCGCCCAAGTCCTCAAGATCGCTTCCGCCTGCAAGGATTACGGCAACAAGGCTTTCAAGGCCGGAAACCTCGCTCTCGGTGTCGAAAAATACCAGAAGGGCCTGCGCTACCTCAACGAGGATCCCGACATCTCGAAGCAACCCGAGACCGTCCAGGCCGAGTTTCAAGCCCTCCGCTTCTCTCTCAACAACAACTCCGCCCTCCTGAACGTCAAGCTCGAGAATTGGGAAGATGCACTCCGCGCCGCCTCCGCCGCCCTCGGCGTTGATAACACCAAGGACGCTGATCGCGCAAAGGCCTACTACCGCCGCGGCCTTGCCAACGTCCGCCTCAAGAATGAGGAGGCCGCCCTCCATGACCTTCAGGAGGCCCACAAGCTCGTGCCTGGTGATGCCGTCGTCACCAACGAGCTCAACGCCGTCAAGGCCAAGGGCGCCTCCCGCGCAGCTAGAGAGAAGGCCGCTTACAAGAAGTTCTTCGTTTGAAAGGGACCGGTCCAGCCCTTTCGTATCGATCAAAGGAAGGGAGTTCGAGGACAGGAGAACCGTGTATAATAATCACAAGCGAAGAGGTAAGCCGAGGAGTGACGAGGTCGGAAAATCAGGCGCGGCTAAAACATAGGGAGGACATCTTTTCAACTTCATCCAAGGGAAGCGGGTAGGAGTCGGCGCTGATGATATACCATTGCGAATAAACACATCAACCCATGCCCCAAAAGTTCAAGTCATGCCACGGAAAAGAGAGAATGAACCTCCCGTAGTCATCTGTTTTGTCTATCGACCAAGCATATATAAACACAAAGCCGCCCAGTCAGCCATGGCAATGAATCTGACCACTCCGTCCATCTATCTGCCCGCAATAACTCAAAAAGGGTATTTTCTTCCTTGCCCCATTTGCCCCTATCCAAAAAAGAAAAAGCCACACACCCACCCGCCTTCCCATCGATATATGCAAAACATAACGGCACTTTTGACTCCTCGCTAAAACTCGCGTCCATGTAAACCCCTTTCTTTACCGCAATAGTACCAACACCGGATCTATTGCAAGAAAGAAAAAAACTCCCAGGACGTCGTTCTTGTAGGGGGGAACACCCGAGACGAAGAAGAAGACAAGGGTGTAGAATGTAAAGAGAAGACAAATACAAAATGCACGAATAAAACGCCTGATGTATGAGCGAAGCGGTCGGTCGTCATCGCTATACAATTGTCTCTCGCTGCTAGTGTCATTGAAACACAGCATAACGGCCGTGTATACGTGTAGAGAAGAGAGTCGGTAAGTTGTCATCAAGTCATGAAGCCAAGGTGCTGGGCTCCTCATAGGCAACGCAACCGTGCCTGTGCTCCTTTGGGACTGTCGTGATCATTTCTGCGTCTTTTCCGGGCTCTCGCCACGGCTGCCCCCGCTTCCACCCATCCTCATGATGCCACTGAGGAGCGTCCGTCCCACGTGGCCGTTTTTGGTTTTGATCGTGTTGCCAGCACCCGCGTTGCCATGTCGCATGCCGCCCTGCTTGCGACCCTCTCCGTCTTTGCCGCGGCGTGCCTCCTTGCTGCGACGCCGATTGCGTACTTCGTCGACGATATCGCTGTTAGAGCTTCCGGGCGGCGGCTCATAAGAGTCGTTCCACGCCGAAGACGAGCCAACATAAGAGAGTGACAGCGACTCCATCATGGAAGCCGAGTCGGCCATGTCGTCAGTAGGTGTGTACGCCGTGTTGTCGTTGATACGGTAGGACTCGACCTTGGCAAGACAGGCGTCGGCACGGTACTGCAATGTGAAACAGATGTCGTTGAAATGCAAAAGGTCGTCGTCCACGTCGCCCTTGTCATCAATTGGCCTTGCATCAACCCAGAGCTTCACCAGGCCGGCAAAGTTCCTCGTGTCGTCGATTAGATACGGCAGGCTTGGGAAGCCCTCTTTTGCCGTTGGACTCAGCCGTCCCAAGATGGTGACGGGGGTGCTGTAGCCAGCGGGAACCAGGTTGGGGATGCGGTCGGCGGGGATGCTGCAAACTTGGTCGATGTAATCGCGGATGGACTGTCGTTGAACGTTCAAGAACCGGTTCATCGGCTCCATCCACTCTTCCCGCTTCCCAAAAGTCGACAGATTAGCAAGCTTCTGCAGTGCCTTCGCTATGAGGGTGAAGGTGCGTTGGGCGCGGGGCCGAGGATGGTCACGCAACAGGTTGAATAGCTTCGGCGAGAGGATGGCAGGGCAGATGAAACGCAGGAAAAGGAAGCCAGAGACGGAGGTATAGGTCACTGTGCGGAGAAAGTCGCCGTAGCGATCCTCGGCGACAGCCCGGATGTACTTGAGGATGTGTCGTAGCTCAGGGGGGAGTCGGGCAGCCGAATTGGCAATACATTTCCAGATCTCAGTCGTCAGGTGGATGAGCATGCTCCAGTGATGATCGAGATCCGACCCGTGGGGAACTTTGCTGGGGTCGACCTCGCAATCGGGGTTGACCTCGTTGATTTCAAAGATCTTCTCCTGTAGAACATCCTCCAGATACTCCTTGCCCAAGCGACGCATGTGAAACTCGAGTGCCTGTGTTAGGAGGGAGTTGCCCCGGAAGAGCAGGTTTGCCTCCCCGGCCAAGGACTTGCCCATGTCTCGCACTATCAACTCGCGGTCAGTTCCCGAGTCCAACGTGTCGTTTGATTTGAGGCGGCTGCTGAAGCGGTACTTCTTGATCGAGTTCTGGTTTCCTATGCCGTCGATCTCGTCCTCGACCAAGGCCATTAGCCACTCTCCGGCCTTTCCAGACACTTGGAAAATGTTCAAAAACAGCTCGGACAGGCGACGCAGTTGTCCTGGCAGCACCGCCGCGACCTGAGCAGTCAAACCAGCGGGGAAGCGATGGAGAAGGTCCGAAAGGGGCTGATACTCCCGAGAAAGAAGCACCACGTGCTCTTCGTGAGTCACCTTGATCAACATTTGACCAAAGGACTGTCCCTTGTCGTCCAGTATTTGAAGCCAATCCTCGGTTTCGCCCTGGTCCTGCTGTTCAATTGGTATATCCACGGCACCAACTATACACTCCTGCAGATTTCGAGTCTTGGGTAGACCTACAGACGCCTGTAGAAGATTACTCGAACTGTCCAGGTTACCTTCTACCCGCTTCAAGACAACGGACAGCAGTGGTGTTGATGGTGGAAGATCGCTAAACTCGCATTCTTCTCGCCAGAATGGGTTCTTCGTTCCCGTCTTGGTCGTCGATCTCGACCGTACCTCGCCGTCGAGGATGACCTCACAGAGATAGTTTCCAATGAGAGGATCTGGCTCCGTCCTTCCAGGCCTTTCAGACCTTTCGAACTTTTCAGGCTTGTCAGGCTTTTCAAGCTTCTCAGGCTTTTCAGGCTTTTCAAGAATGGTATTTTTCAGGCCCGGCGGTTTCCCCCGAAGCTTGGCTTCCGTCACTCGAACGTTGATCGCCTTCTCTAGGCGAAACACCTCTCCATCGTACTCGCTCTCAATGTTTTCTATCTCCAAGATATCTGACGTGTTTGGGTCGTCGAGCTTGTACATGTCCGGGACCGCATATGCGCGTAGCAAGACGAGCCATACTTCAAAATGAACCCGACTATCGAGCGCTAGGTAAACTGGTCGGAAAATGGAGAGGTGTGTTGATGTTGACGCGTAGATGGGGAAGATGGCAATGCAATATTCTTCGTCTAGGACCGTCCGGTCGAGTTGTTGGACAGCGCATCGTGATAGTTGTGAGAGCTCGATGATTGACAGGACGGACGCGTCGTTTTCCGTCAACAGCTTGAACTCTCCGTTATCCTGCAAGATGCAGGAGACTCTTCTCCAAGACGTGGTTGGTGACCGCAGATCCCTTGTTGATGGTCGTTTGACAATAGCCCGGGGAGAACCGGCCAATCCCTTGTCCCACAACATCACCTTGCCTACCTTGATAATATTTGTAGGTTTTGGCTTCTCGGAGGAGTGCCCGTGTCTCTTGAGCTCGGGCCTGGACAGCGCCGGGCTGGTGGGCTTTCCATTGGTCAATTTGACCCCCGTTGGCCGGAGCTGCTGCCAGCAGAGGAGCGCTGCCAACCACAAGTCAAACTCTTCGGCGATTAGTGGACATATTAGAATTTCCACCGGGGGTTGGACACAGACGAGCTCCAAGCACTCCTTGGTCATTTCGGGATAGTCGACAGGGAGCACTCGGCAACCCCGCAAGTCGGACACAAGAGGAATGTGGAAGGGGCCGTTCTGGCCTGAATCAAACATGAGACACCCTTTGTCCTCTTCGATATAGGCCACTCCCGTATGCCAAGGGCCTCCGTTTTCGCCCTGATACTCGATTTCGCCCCGCATTCTGCCACACAGGGTTCTCATCAAGAGTAGCACCTTGTTTGCATCATCCGTTGCAATCGGCAAAGGGAGAGAGTCTACTGTCGGCGGCGGGGAGATGAGCGGCGACGTGGGACGGGACGATTGCCGCTTCATGAGGCGCCTGCTGGAACTCTTCTTTTCCTTGGGTTCTTTGGGTATGGACGGAGGTTCTCGGACTGAGACGGGCGAGTGATACGTCATAGTATCTAAGGAGGAAGTTGGTTTTGGCTCGTCGGATGGATGTTGAGATCCCGAGGAGCTTACGCTGCCAACGCGGTGGCGCTCAGCCGCGGGAGGTACACTCCGCTGGGCGAGCATGGAGGTGTCCATGGTTCGAGTTCTCGGTCGCATGCTCCCGCTGGTGTGTCGCAGATGCTGAGGAGGGCTCGAGTCGCCACTTTCGTAGGATTCTGAGAAGACCTCGTTGAATACCATGCCTTGACGACGAGCAGTCCCGCCGGGGATGGATCGCGGGGAGCTCTGCTGGGAGTTGGGGCCGCGGTTGGCGTCAGCCGAGTTGACCGGACTCGCAGGATCGACCAGGTCGGGAGTGACGGCACGAATGGTGCCGGAAGGGTTGAGTGTAGCCCTAAAGGCGGCCCTCAAGTTGGAGGCGCTGGAGCGCTCCATGTTGGGGTCGCGCTGGACGGTGAGGGGCATGGATGGGTTCGAGGCGGCGGAGTCGGTACCGGTTGGTCGTAGAAAGGCTTGTCCATCCATGTATTCGTGAGGGCAAGCTCAGGCCATTGTTCGTCTGCTAGCATATGCAAGCTAATACAACCTGTCGTCCGTCTGGCATTGAAGGTGTCGGCAGAGGAGGCCAGCAGCAGGTGACGGCACTTCGGGGCTGCGGCGTCTTTTTTGAGGGCTGGGGACTGGGAGTGATTTGCTGCGAGTGTCGTCTTGGTGGGCGTGCTTCCCGGAGGAAGTCGTCACGAGAAGAATGCTCGGCGGGGTCGTGGCCGTCGGTCGGGAGTGGTGGTGGTGGAGCTTTGATAGTCGACGTCGAATGGGAGGTCCCAATTCTCAATCCCTAATCCTCAACTCTCAATCCCCAATCACCGACTGCGGCTGCGGGGATGGCTTAGTCTCGGCAGGAACTGAATAGCTGAGGCGAATGTGCGGGACTGGCAACTTAGCATGCTCGTTGTGCACTGGTTGCAGGGCCGGAAAAGAGCGGGCGCCAAGGCGATTTGAAGGCAATCCAGTCCAGTCCAGTAGTAGTATCAGGAGTGGAGGAGCGGGCAGCGAACCTGCAGCGGCGACTTGCAGCAAGCGGGAATGCGGACTTCAGGCCGTAGCGTCATGTGCGGATGAGAAGACCGGCGAGATGGAGAAACCGAAAGAGAGAGAAAAAGCAGTGCAGAAAGGGGAGATGGGACACGCAAGGAGGAGGAGAGAGAGAGAGAGAGAAACAAAAGGAAGAAGAAAACAAGAAAAAGGCCCCGAGATTGAGTGAGGTGCGGTGTACAAATGCGTAGGCTGGCAGATGAAGAAGCCGATGGATGGAGTCGAGGCCAGTGGGAAGTGGCGACACAAGGCAGAACAACCCAGTTGCGAGGAACCTTAGGTGCTGTAGTAAGGCACTTTAATTCCCTTTCTAGGTAGGTACCACCTTACTGGGCACTAGTAGCATAGGTACGTAGTAGTAGTATAGTAGTACTCAAGGTACCGCAGTTAATTACGTGTGCGGCACACGGCACACAGAAGCACCGGGGTTGTAACGACCCTGGACAACTAGCCGCGAGTGAGGTGCTTCTCTGTTTGCGATTGGCCTCGAGTTCGGGTTCGTGGACGACCAGGAGGGAGCCAAAAGCCAGGTGCCGGGAGCCAGGTTCATGGCAAGAAATAGGCATCGTTTATTGCAGGTACACACGCATGCACTAGATGACTAGTACTTGGTGTCTTGGGTACTGGACGCAACACACAACGCGCACACACTCGCACACACTCACACACTCACATTCGCACACATAGGCTTTGGGCGCGCTGTTGTAACACACCAACCAGCAAGGGTCGGTTGGCTCTGAACCTCCGAGGGGGGCCCACCGCCGACCACATTACTGCTGTGTGTCTCACCAGTTTACTGGTTCAACACAATGGATTCCTCTCGTCTCGTCTGAGAATCTTCTAGAGGGCGGGGAATTTCCAAACAAGGCCCAGGTCGGCGCCGATCAAAAGCAACCGGCTGCAGCGCTGCAAAAAAGCGCAGATGAGAGGCGGATGAAATGATGCAGATGCAAGGGCTATGAACAGGCGTCGTTCCCGTCAAACAGGGGAGGGGGTTTCCCGTGCCCTTTTTTATTTTCTTTGCACCGTGTTCGTCGCAGAGTGAGTACTTTGCGGGAAGAACAATAAGACACGAGATACCCCGAGGCGAGGTGAGGAGGTGCTTAGACAGGTCTCGGAGAAGTGGTAATAGTGGAGGAACAGGTTTGAAGGCACTACAGCCAGTAGAGAGAGAGAGAGAGAGAGCTGTCGTTAAAGACCCGGAGCCCGCAGTGGCCTGGTCTACAGAGTTGAGAGCTGATGACCTTAAATGCTGTGATGGTGCCAATTGGCACAGGAGTTTTAATACATATAGGGCCTAGCTGCAAGTGGTTACTACTTAAAGTGGTCGTCTTGCCTAATCTTAATAGAAGATAACGCTTTTTCCCTTCTTAATTTTTATCCCACCTTTTATCGCTCTTTGCCTTACCTTGCCCAGCTGTTATAGTAGCTCTTATTATTTGTTCTTATTCTTACTAGCTAGATTACCTTTAAAAGTATTAAATCTAATACTTAAAAGCAGTCTAATCTGTTTTATATCTTCTATAGTTACCTAAGCTATAATCTTATCTGTGTATTTTCTCTTTTAAGCTGATAGCTTTAGTTAGGTAGTTAGTCTATACTAACTATATCTTCTGCTAATAAATTTAAAGGTTATAGTAAGATAATAAGTTAGTATAGCTAGGCTATAAAACCTAGTTATACTAATAAGCATCTTTTAGCTACTACTAGAGCTTAATATACTAGATAAGAGCTAGAAAAGAAGAGAGAGAGATACTTAAAGATAATAAATAGTATTAAAAAAGAGAAGAAGATAAGACCTTAAAACTAACCTTATACTTAGCCTTAAATCCTTAAAGACTATTAAGTAGTACTATCTTATTAGATTTAATACTTTTAGGATAGTAAAAGCTTTTTATTAAGAAGATTAATAATAATTTTATAAATCCTTTTTACTTACTAAATAATATTAAATAATATTTAATAATAAATATAAAACCACTCTAATACTTTTTAGAATTAAGACTATATAAAGTTAAAATAAATACTAAAAAATAGTAGTTACTAGTAAAAGCTTTACTTAAGTTAAAAAGGCTAAGCCTACTAGGAAACCTAAAAATTAAATACTATATAAAGTAAGTATAAAAGTAAAAAAAGCTATTATTAGAAATCTTACTTTTAAAAACCTTAAGATAACTAGAAATTACTCTTAATATAAGACTTATTACTATATAAATTCTTATAGTAAACCTTATAGTAATACTCTTAGTCTTATTAGTCTTATTATTATCTAACTATAACTAAGTCTTAAATAAAAAAACTATAACTACTAGTAAGTTACCTTTCTAACTTAACTAGAAAACCTTTAAGTTAAAAATAATTCTACTTATACCTTCTAAGCTAAAAGGTAGAAAGAGATAATAATTCTTATAACTATTAGATATAATACTTTTAAGTAAGTTAACTTCTTTTAATTCTTTTTCTTTTAGTCTTATACTTATTATTATAACTCTCTTAGGATTTTTAACTCTTATTAAGATTATAACTCTAATACTCTCTTTAACTAATCTTAGGTTATACTACCTTCTAACTAAGCTTATTAAGAAGTTACTATCTGTAAAGTCTTAAAAACTTATTTTTTTCTTTTATTAGTAATTTATAAGGCTTAATATAACTAATTTTCTTATAAGCTTTAAGTTATATATAACTCTCCTTTCTATCTTTACTAGTAGTAGTGTTATTACTAGTCTTACTAGCCTTATTATTATTATTACTATCCTTCTTACTAGTTCTCTTAAAGGCTGATAACTTAACTGCCTTAGGGATAAGAACACTCCCTAGACAGGTAAGAGCTAAGACTATAACACATTTAAGGCGCTTAAGCACCTTAGCGATATAGTTAATTTTGCTAACTAGTGTGTTAAACTAGTTAGATAATAGGCTTATAGTTACTACTATAAGCGTAATATATATACACTTAAGAGCCTAACTTTTTGCCTAAAGGGTTATATTCTTAAGCCTCTTAAGCTTCTCCCTCTATATACTATCAGCTTATATATATATTATAAACTTAACTTACACTTATATTATTAGCACCCCTCTCTTACTAGAGAACCTTCACTAGGGCTTAAGTGGTAATAATAGTAGTAAATAGTAGGACTTTATATGTTTTATATATATAGGTATAAGCTGTATAGCTACCTACTATAATATTCACCTAGTCTTAGTAGAGACTTATTATACTGTTTTTACCTATTTGTGTAATATATATAAAATAAGAGATAGCTTATACTACTCTTACTAAAGTAGTAGACTTCTCTCCTAAAGTAGTAGTATTTTTTATTTTAGCCTGTCTTTTTCTCTTAGCTTATATAAAATTAGTCTAAATATATAGTAGACTTATAGTAAAAAAACTTACTCTTATAGCTAGTATTATTATTATTATTATTA